>JABFQA010000890.1:0-16237 GCA_022817065.1 Probaryconus sp. ZL-2020 | reverse complement strand
TTTCATCAATGCAGAATAACTAAAAAAAAAAAAAAAAAAAAGATAAAAGAATTGTTGGAACTTCAGTTTATAGCTCGTTTTATAACAACAATATTCATGAATACTCGATATAAAAGAAAATATGTGAAAAAGTTATTCAACTTTTTTTTTTCTCCTCGACGTTTTAAATGATCTGACAAGAGAAGGAAATAAAATACTTCATTAAGTGGAAGTAGCGTTGTTTAGCATTGTATTATCAGATATAGTAATGTATACAAGGAATTCGATGCAGAATACCATTCGTCTAATCTCGCTCGATATCGATATAAAGGCGATAAGAATAGTATCAAATCCAGCAGCGCTATGAGGAAAGAATGGAGGAGGATACAGGGAATGAGAAACAGGGGTATCGCAGCATGCGAAATGAGCGTATATCCCACTTCCCCGGTCGTAAAGGAAATCAAGTTCGATGTCGTATAACCTTGTGTAAGGTTAGAGTGGGAATCGGTATCCGCTATTGATACCGATTAGATCCCATTTCCACCTGAAGTTGACACATGCGAGCAGCTTTGTGTTATAAACAGTTTGAGCGACGCAACAATTGGCCCACGATTATATTTCACGATCGGAATTATGCATCCTGCAGCACTTTTGACGATTCTCGTTACGCCGTCTGATCCAATTGACTGTTTCCTGCGATGCTCCTGATTTTCAAACGATTCGCGCAAATAAAACAAAATGATAATAAAATTGTCGTAAACTGTACAGTTCTTCAATAGAAATCGGTATAAATGACTCAATTGAATGTCTCGCGCAGGACGAATGCCTTTCATTTTAATGCAAGGACCTACCTCGTAAAATTTGATCCTCGATCGTAACTGCGAGGCATATTCAAATGTTACGGCACTCTTTACGTGAATTTGATGTCTTATTTCTTTACTGCCGACTCTTGTGCGATCGACCACTTGGCAAAATATTTTTTTTTCTCACCCTCCCCCGCGTTTTCGTTCCCGCAGTCGTTCGATGCACATTTTCCTCAACGTCTAATTGACAAACGTGAGGCAACTGAAGCACGAAATAAAATTTCCCGTAATCTTGGAAAACGTCTTAATGCGAAAATTGCGAAGAAAATGTTAGCTCTCGCTGCTGGCAAAACAGTCATTACGTTCGTGAAATTTTTTTTTTTTTCCACCGCGTTTCCATACCCTGCACGTTTTTTTTTTTTTTTTTTTTTTAATCGCACGAAAACCTACGCCCAGTTATTTGCGAACCAGCCTACTATATATTTTCAACTAATAATGTCGGCCGCTAACGAACTTAATTTGGCTTCTAACTGTAATTTCATGCACGTGTCGCGATTCAGTTATTTGCGTTGGTCTCAATTTCGTCTCCAACTATATCTACTTAGATGAAGGAGGATGTAATAATCAAGCTCAGTTATGTTTCAGAACGCATTCGTGAGATAAGATAATAACAGTTTAATGAGTGACAGGAATATATTCAAGAAGAAATTTTCTGTAAATCTTCGCAACGAGAATAAAATGAGTGCGACGAAATTTTCTAATGATATTATAACAGAATTGATACCTGTTACGTGAACGTAATCATAATTATTATTAAGTTAACACGGTCATATCTGTGTAATTGTTCCGAACTCGCTTATTCTATAAAGTTTTTCACGTTAATGTAACTAAAAATAATAATAATAATAATTGTTCGCGTCTTTATAAAAAGTAACGTTAAAACAAATGTTTAATTCGAAGTTGAAAAATGATTATTTATTCGCAATAAAAGTTGATTGAACGAATTCGCAATCAATCATAATGATTTAATGTCTGAAAGAGTCGGGCAGAATTAGGAAGGTTAATGGAATCAAGTCATTGTAACCGTGGTACTCGTTGAGCGTTACGAATTTTTGTTTGTGAACATAATTTGCAATAATTTAATTTAAAGTTGCACTGAATTATGTTTCCATGTCAATTCTAATAAGCGAATTTCAGTTGTACAATTTCTGAATAACGTATTGTGTCAATATCATGGCTCCATAGGAAGACACCGAACAAGTTGAACGTTAATAGCGTATACAGTTATATTCCGTCACGTATAATCTATCCAAGCACATAAAACATCTTGTTACCAAATGGAAGTTTCTCAATTAGCGCGACATCTATTCATGTAGACGCAGTTGGAATACCCAACTTGCAGACACACATTGCTGAAAGGTTTTGTTATGACGGTATGTGCATTATTAAAAGCCATATGTTATTTCCAATAATGACCGGACTCCATTTTCAGGCGATTTAAGTTTTCTCTTTGTATTATTGAAATTCTCGAAATACTCATCAGCGGAACTTTGTTATCTGAGAAATTGCCTGGAAGGAAGTTCCGTGAAAGAATTCGACAGACCTTCGATGGGCTTTCGGAAGACGCTCTATAAACTACAAAGCGGGATCGCTGCTATTTCCCCAAAGAATCTCTCTGTCCCCGTAATCTTCCAGACGCGTAACGTTTTAACAGACCAATTTTACCAGCATTGTTTCGATTAAGCGATCTTCATTTTATACTTTCCAGACTCATTTATTATGATTAAAAATATCACCAGACGAGCGTACAAAATAAATGCTTTTCCCTACCAACGTCAGAACAAACAACAAATTCAATATGTAAATGGCAGCTTTGGGATTCGAGTCTATTTTCTTCAAATCGAAATCAGAAGCTTTTTATCAGATTATACATATGTTCGTTTGTTTCTAAATATCCGCCTTAGCGTATTCAAGATATCTCCTTTACTAAATTGTTATCTAACATGATGTAAATCTTGCATAAGATATAACACAAATCTGATTTAGATGTAATCCCTGAGTGATCGATTGTATCTCCGTTCTTTGTTGACTATAATAGGACTTTTTCGATGTTGAAACTCAGTCAATAATATGGTCCAATGACGTAATCTAACCAGCGATATCCATAAAAATATCTTTTATATTTTTCTATAAATTGGAAACAACAATTTACAACATCCTATTATTTAACATAAAACATTTTTTTGTCAATTTAAAAATCAATTTTATTAAATATTTTTGTTAGATTATGTGGACGTCTGAACTTTTTCAATATCACTTTTTTTTTTTTTTGTTTTTGTGGATCGAAGATGTATTTAGAAGCTAGTTGTACGTGCAGAGAGACCGACGGTTATATTATACGATAGTATTCTAGTAAATTTATTTCAGTACTGGTTTAGCCGTACGTTGCTGATTGCAGCAATGTCAGGTTCACTGTAGCAGTGGCTTCTGGTTTCGAAACCAGAACCATAGATGATGGGTATGTTCGGGGCGTTTACATGCTAGTCACGTAACTTTGCATCATTTGCTATGGGTTTCATACCGGCAATAACTCTACGCGGTCTGACCCCTTGCATTCGTCCTCCTTGGTTGCCACCTTCCGTGGCGCACAGACACTTTCACATTGTATCATAGAATAACGCGTGCATTGTGCGTTTTAATCCGAATCGCATTGGGAAAAGCCAACAATCTATTGAACTCCCAATGACATCTACGCGGATAAATCAGACAGAATCGTGTTTCGTTTCTGCGATATCATATTTTTTAAAATCGAACAGATCTGATCTGATAAATAAAATTATGGAAAAGAAATAGACATAACGATATGTGAAACTCGACTTTTTTCTATTCAGACGTAAAAATGTAGTTTGACAATTGATATTGAAGAGATTTATAACAATATTTCTGATTGCTGAAATATTGTTGTACATATGTATATATATAAAATTTCAACTTATGATTTTAATGATACGTCGTAGAATATTTTATGTTGCAGAAAGAATTGTTTGAATTGTTCAAACAGTGCTATTGAATCCATCTAACTTTTGATAGAATCCGTTTGGATTGAAACGTAAATCTACGAGGATTTCGGTTAAAATAAACTTACTCACTTTTTATCTAGAAATATGCCAGGATTTTGTTCGAAATCTATGTAGAATCGATTGAAATTTCACTTCGAATCTTTGGACTAAAAACTTTCTTCTTAATTCCGTTATCAAAGTCTAATAATCTGCCGAGAGGTATTAACTCTTCAATAAGTAATTTGTTATAAATGAAACATCAAAATATCAAGCGTATTTTTCAATTAGTAAGATTAACCTTTCAATTTGGTGTCATACACTGTGATCGCATTATTTCGACCGCATGAAAAACTTTTCTAGTTACACAAATGCTTTGAGAAATGAACTTGCCGCACAATAATTGGCTAGTAACCGGTTGGTTACAAAGACTTTTAATCGGTAAATCTTTATCCGACCTCATGAAAGAAAACAATTTCAATTTAATTTCATACCTCTTTTACAAACAAATACGATCGGTCGATCGCTTAGGTAAATTTCGAGCATTATTAATAAAATTGTTGGATTTACGCTAACAGACATATACATTTCGAAGAGCATAAGAGCTTATTCGGCATCAGCTTGGATTTCAGGATACGATTATTCTTGACTGATATAATTGAAGAGGAAAAATGATATTAAACAATTTTTATCATTAGCAAAGTGCTGCATTGCCCGAGCATTGCTTGAATCCGAATCAATCATATAATAGATTATAGGAGAATTTTGCGATGATTGCTTAATTAAATTAACGTTGAGTCTATTGGATTAAAAAAAAAGATTTCTTCGTTATGAAGTTACAGCGCAGCACGTTCTAACGATACATCTTACTTAAATAACTGTTACGACGAACGCTCACGTACAGTCGTACTGCGATATTGACAGCAATAAAATCTGCCGGTCTTATTATGAACATAAATCTTGTGTCAAAAATGTAACAAAATTCCGAAACCGTTTCTTGCGTTTTAAAAAATAATAAGTACACGAACTAAGCTGTTTCGTGAAAAACTCCTTCCTCTGCTTTTATTGTCGTACGGTCGTGGTTTAATTGTTTCACTACGGGTTGATGTAAAATCGATATTTTTTTTTAGCGATCAATATAAATAAACTGTCAGACAAATATATTGCAAAAATAACCAATGATAAATATCAATTCAATATTTTCTGTCGTAACTTTTGGTTCGTGTTATTGCAATTAAAACTGATTTCTTATGAATTCCTTAAACTCCGAATTTAGCGTGGATAATATTATTACATAACTGCAATATTTACATTTTAGTATTTCCGCAAGCTGTTCACTCTTCTTCGACTTAGCAAAGCAGAGCGCATGAATGATAGAACGGAGTTTCTTGTGCTTTCAACCAATGCGAGTGGTAATGCAAAAGTTTTCTCTGTATAAGGGTGTACGCTATGTAGAGGCGTTTCTGAGGACAGTTGTTGATATTGGAAATCTCAGAACCATTCATTTTCCTGTCTCATACGATTCCTCCTTGCATATAGTTAGAATTTTACGCTAAAAGCAAACATGTACTGAGTTTGTATATAAAATGCATTACGTCCATTTTTATAGAAAGTAATTTCAACATTTTCAGTACAGAAATAGGGATTACATAAATTTCGTCTGAATTACAAGGGGCATAACTCATATTTTGAGTTCTTATTTTAAATGAATAAATACAGTTTGTTTTACTTTCATGAAATTTTTTTTTCTTGAAATAATAATAACTAATCTAAACCGCCGAAGAATTTAAATATAAATACTACGCAAATGTATTCTGAATTCATGTTCCTATTGTTCTATTAACAATGTAATAAAACATAAAAAAAAAAGTTATTTAAACGATAAGAATAATTTTCATCAATATGTAAGTTGAACTATTAAATTAAAATTCATGAAACATTTGTCTGATATCGGGAAAGAAAAAAAAACTCGTCTATTCATCAAATATAGATATGCGTTAGATGAAGCAATAGAAGCAGCAGTCTCTGAGATTGAGAGGAGACTTGCAGGTTATGGCGCAACGATTGAAGGAGGCCTGGACAAAAAAGAAAAACATAAAAAACGAGGAAGAAAGAAAAAAGCGAAGATAAAGGATGCTTTCTTTCCACGTAAGGGCTCGAGCAGCAACCTCGAATCGTTTGAAAAGTGTTCCAAGCGGTATTGCTCCCAAGACGATCGCCGAAACCGCTCTTGCAATATCATCCCCCTTTATCTAAACGACCGCCAACGAATCTTAAAACTACGACGATCGCCGCTCGAGATCGGTTTCATGTCTTCGATTCACATTCCTTTGCGTTTTCTGCGAACAATAATATAAGAGGAAAAAAAGAATGACAACGACGGGGTAACACGTTAGAGATAGACACTTGGCTTTGTCAGGAGACTAATAAACTTTTATCGTATTTTCGTGGCTTCGACAAAATAGCCAGATGACTTCAAAAATTCGCTTTTAATTCTCGTCCAAGACGAAAATGTTCGTTTTGCATTTTTCCGTTTCTATGTAACATTACTGAAAACTTCTCTGCGTCTATATTTACGGTCTTTAGTATAACAAAAAGGAAGTTTTTTTTTTTATTTCTGTTTTTATTTTTATAAGACAAAATTACATAGAAAATGTGTTAGAAATAAATTTGTTTTACACTCACTTTTAGCGTCATCGAAAAGTCTTTAGAGAATTTCGTCTGTCACTATTTTTCCAACTGCACCTTTTACCAAAGAACGCTAAAATGTAAATAAGCAATAAAACGTGCGAAATCGAAAAATTTTATAGTGCATTGTTACCGTACAGTAGTCAATCATACGTATTTTGTTCGATAGGAAGTTCAACGCTAAAGTCCCTCACGTCCAAGCAAATTAACTATAAAAAGATTTCAAATTTGCTTGCTGCATTTTTTTTAGTTCCATTATTAAAATTTCAATAAGTAATAAAAAATTTATTATGAAAAACAGTTTTATTACAATGCGAACTAACGCCAAAAAAGATCACTTTACGAAAATTATTCATGTATAATAGATAGGAAAATTTCTCGTTGAAATATTATGTTTTGTCAATGAAATGACACGGAAATTCGACGTCGTTTTAGGGAACGTTTTCCTTTCCGCGACACTTCGCCGAGGACCATTTGTTTCGATAAATTGTATTTGTCGTGAGAAATTTATCCGGAATTCAAAGTAATCCTTCAGTTACAAACTTTGTGAGCAATTTTTTGAAAACTCGATTTGTCGAATTTGTAGTACGTGATATTTGCCTACGTAACTATAATAAATTCATTTGAATGGATACATCGGCAAGGACGTGAATCCGTGACATTTGTCGCCGGAGAAAATAAGAAATACGTAGCGATATGCGTGCCCTATAAATAACAATTTATCGACTGTGAGAATCGTGAGAGATCGTCGGGAGAGTATCGAGTGGAAAGAAAAGTTGAGGCGAAATATGAACACCTCATTGACAAGACGAATGAGACGTCGAAATGCATGAATCAAACTAAACACTTGCTGCTTCCAATTCTTATATACATGTGTTTCAACGTCGATTTTCTATGAAAAGTCTTTTGTCTTTTTTATACGTTCAATAAATTTTTCTATATTTTCCATTATTTATACATCGCAACTGATCAATATAAAGACTTTTGCTTGTGATGCTTTTGAATAATATACTTTAATTCGTAATTTCTGAAACAAAATTGCCTGGTGATTCAATTAATCATGCAGAGTTAATTTAATGTTAAATTCCATTTAATTAATTTAATTAATTTAAACTCTTTTAATGTATTATGTAGGACATAATTTAATTTTCCAATAATTAATGATATAAAATTTCAATGAAAATTGTATATATATATATAAGTGAATATTTCACGCAATCAATGGATTCATATTAGACGATTATACATGAGACCATAAATCTTACTTTTCATAATATATAGCAGAAAGTTAAAAGAATATTCTTATAACAGTATGTAAAGTAATAGCAAACGTTATTGTTGTCATAATATGAATCAGTAATTTATGAAGTTGTCAGCGCGTAAACTTTCCTCATTTTACTCTTGAAATGAGTGATTATCGTCTTACGTGAGATTATCACTTCTGAAATCACATTATATAAGGCGATTTTCGAAGTTCAGTGCCCCCCTTAATCCGGATTTGCATTCATAACTAATAAATTTTATCCAAAACTACTTCCACCGTATAATATATATATATATATATTTCAAGAAACATATTACATGTTTTTTGATCATTTGATACTATGCATACGGTGAGAGAAAGCAATAAAAAATGTCTGTTAACAATCAAACCGTCGTTACCGCGACGCGAAATATCATTAGGTAATACGAGAAACATTAATTATTTCGAATAACAACACCTGAAGGAAGTGGTAAAAATTTATTACTAATTAAATTTTCATGAAAAATGTCTTTTGTCGTTACACTTCTCATTTGAAAGGACGTACCTTTATTTTCGTAAAATTTAATTTATTAATGAAGAAAGCTTTACGAGGATTTTTACACGTAAATAATTTATAGCCCCAACTATATTAAGATTTGTGAGAATATTTATTTTTCGTGTTCGAGACGCAAACACCTTAACGACGTTGCGGATTACTAAACCTCTTTCTCGATTAAGAAGACAAACGCGAATAGCGAAAACGGGAACGGTTAAAAAGGATATTCCTTAATGTAATTGCGGAAAATTCAGGCGAATGGAAGCCGCTGGGTATATCCTAGGTAATTTCTCTCGAGAATGAAGATGAAAGTAAAAAATAAGAGAAGTTGGGTTAGCTATTCAACTGGAAACCGGATGTTGAAGCGTCGGGTCTCGGGCAGAAGTCTTAATTTTTTTTTTCATTCTTTTCTCTTACCCGCTGTACACTGAACTTCGAGTCACTTTTCCGAAAAAGAATCGTCTTCGCTCGGTTAAATGCTTCGTCCACGAAGTTTTGCTCCTGAACTCGCTACTTTTTGTTTGCCAAGAAATCTCTCCTCTCTCTTATCTCCCCCTCCCCCTCCATCCCCCTCTCTGCCAACCCCTTGACGCCCGAAAAAAAAAAAAAAAAAAGATAGAAAAAACAAACCCTCATTGCACATTGGCATGAACCTATTAAGGTCTTCATCATCGAAAAGTTAGCAGTCTTCAAATAATGCGATTATACTTGCCTTTCCTTGCTAGGAAATAAATCGAAATCCTATTACGATCGAGAGACATGCTGAGCATAGTTTAAGACATTTGAGCTAAAAATGCGCAAATGGAACAAATAATGCCGCTTGATTGTTTTGCTCAAACCAAGACACAAATTTTATTATCTATTATACCGAGGAAAGGTCGTTTATCATGACGATTTCGCAGGAGTTGCTTGGCTTTTTTTTTTCTCCTTTTATCTTCTGGGATACTTGACCTCGGGGAAATCTAAGGCTTTACCTTCTTATGATTTCCGGAGGCGTGCACGCACGATTGGTAGGATAGATTTTTCGTAATTCCGAGGATACACTGAAAAAGACATATTGAATTTTAAAACTATTTCTTGAAAATACACTTTGCGATACCGCGTTTGGAATTTTTTTCGAATAATTTTTAAATGTTTTCAAGCGATATATTTTTTTTTTTCAACAGTCAATATAGCTTTGATCTTTCAAACGGCTCCGTTGTAGGTTCATTTCAACGGGAAGGCAATTTTTTAGTTAATGACAAATATTTGTACATTATCCTTCCAATATCCATTGAAACCTAAGAGTCCGCAATATTCTGTAATGAATATATAATAAAAGCTGATTCGACAAAAATGTCAATATTTATTTTCAGGCAAAGTTTAATTATCTAGTAAACTGTTATTTTGCGAGATCACGAACTGAATAAACAGGTGAAACGAATTCAAGAATGCATCGGGATTTTCTACAAACATAGAACCACTTCTGTCTACCGACGTTCTCGAAAAATATATGTCAAGAAATAAATGAACATTCGCGTTTTTCTAATAAAATGAACAAAAAAAAAAAAAAAAAAAAAAACTAGGATAAAAAAGTGAATTGCAGCAGATCATTTCCAAGTCGTGACGAGAGAACGTCTCCGGTAATAATGGATGGCTCGAATGCTTGAATAAAGTGTCCCCGCGGGGTCTTTTCTCTACAACAACATCAGATATCAATAGCAGAACAGAGCCGAATTTCCGGAACTTTCAACGCGAATCATCCTTCCTCTTTTTCAAACGCAAAAGAGGTATATGACCTTTGCACGCTGAGGTAAATATAAAATCCTGGCGGAGAAAAGAAGAGCGGCGGTACACTTTTCTTCGGATATTAAAAATATCTTCCGCTTGCAATGATTGGAGACTGACTTCCTTTTCGGCCATCTTTTTTACCTCTAGCAAATACATTTCTGCGTTGCCTACAATTTTGCACGGAGCAAGAGAATTAACGCGTTCAACTTTCTACTCCAAATAAAAGTCTTGCGATTCACTTACAGTTGAAAAAGTTTTCTTTTTTTGCAATTTATTGCAAATATAAGTTTCTTCGAAAGATGTTCAGATTGTTCGATCGTCGAAAAATTTTTCGCATTAATGATAATATATTTCAATGTAATTAGAGCTCAAGATTATCTGCTTAAAAAATTTTTCCAAAACTTACAAATATTGATAAACGAGAAGAAAAAAAATTTGCCGAGACATTTTATTTCTTATTTGCAAATTCAGAGGCCATGAATAGGATAATATGTAATTTATATAAAGAAATGACATTACTCATAATATAGAGATGGTGTCATATTTAATAATCAAATAAGTCAGTACGCGATGAATAATGACAAACCATGAAAGGCCAAGTAGATTTTTTTTTTTTTTCATCACTCTCATAACAGTGATACAGACGATTTCACTCAAATTCCATTTAAACTTCATTCGACAGATGTAGTCTTGCACCGAAAGTGCCACTATCAGCATCTTCCATTTGCGGGACAGACGTATTGATTCGCGGCGGCGTCAAATGTAACGTATATTTCGATCAAAACACGAATGATTAATTTCCTTTTTATCAATTTCTTTTTAATTCGATATCTCGCGTTGTTATCTATAGCATGTCGTAAGCGATCCGATTCTTTTGCGAACACATTTCACGAGTTTTTATTAAAAGGGCCATTTTCATAAGTGCAAAAACACAACTAATCTTGAAAAATGTTCGTTCTTCGGCCACTTATTTCTGTTTATCTTGTATTCATTAATTCGTCGACGACAGTTCTTTGACGTTGATTTTACAAGCTTTACCGTTGAATTCGAAATGAAATTTTTCGAATCAACAACGGCACGTTCGAGTATACGAAATGGTGACATTCCAATCCACCAGATCGTAATCCAATTTGTGGCAAATTGCAACAGCGAATGGTGCGAGCTTCAGCAGAAGAGTGCGCGCTACGCGCAAATTATTAATAACGCGAATGAAAGTGGATGAATAGCTATTTGCGAGCGTCGTCGCGATGAAATCATACTAATTACAGGCATGCAGATGTCGCAGTTTTCCCTTTTCGGATTGGAGACGGAAAAAAAAAAAAAAAAAAATAATAACACGCTGTTAAAAGTAGATTTATTATTATGCGCCACTGGCCAGAACGTTGGATATTTATTTTACTCGATCGCCAACCAAAGTTTCAATTTTACGGATGATTTCCAGAATTTGCGAATGGCTCGCTGCAATGTGTTAAGGAATCCTAACCTTGATAGGTGTTACGTTTTACATTACGTTCTATTATGCTTTATTGCAGAGGTCATTTCCATAATTAGCAATATCTGTCTTTAATTAAAATAACATCAAACACTCTGAGTTATTAAGTTTCATTTTAGTTTAATTGCATTCACACGTGAAAATGTCATAGATTATAATATATTCGGCAGATTAATTATCACTGATGATAAGACAGACGTTATAAAATACAGAAAGAAAATTTCATTAGTGCGAAAGTGAGCTCGTCAACTTTTACAGAACCTTTGTAAGAATCTACAAAGGAATTGGATTCTATTTTTTGAAATGGATTTTAAATGTTTTTTAAATAAAATCTCTCGGGTGTTTTTCTCTTTCTAAAGTCACGAGAACCTTTTTTATTCTAGACTGAAATTGGTAATAATTTTTGTATTGAGTTGCACACATTTGCTTTACGATGTCATACAAAATTACTTCATTCATGAAATTGATTTGAAAGGACAAAAATGATCGACGAGCTTTTTAACTATTTTCCATTAATATTAATCAATTCGAGCAAAGTTTCAATGGTGCTCAGCGTTTGGATTTTTTGTATTACTGCACCTCTGGTATTAAATACAAATGTTCGAAAGCTATTGAAAGGCAAATATTGAATAGAATTCGAAGGGTGCGGGGTTTAATTCCTTATTTAGCATTCAATTGCAACGCTACGAACTTATTCCACCTCAAGAATTAAACAGAATTGCAAAAGTACGAATCTCATTTCTCCATAAGATTACCGAAACGCGGTTTCATAAGAAAATAATAGAAAAGAAAACGACGGGGAGAAATAGTTTTGTAAATTGCAATTTCCCTTTTCTCGATTGAACTGAGTTTTATTAAAATACAATATTAAAATATTTATATTTTATTTATAATTGTAAAACTGTACACACAAAAAGTTGATTTATAATTGAAAATGTACAACACGATCAAACATTCAATTCAAATATATCCGGAAAAATATTTTAACTATGTATTGTCGACCTGAATAATTAAGTCAATACAATGTCCCATTATGATTTCCGTGTGTCGAATTAATTTTTGCTCTCTCAAACAATTTCCTTCTCATTTGAATAGAAAAGTTCTAGAATGTCATTTGACGAGTTCAGATCGCGATATTCGTGGCTTTAATATTAAGTGACCGGGTGAAATTTTGAAGGTAATATAATATTTCAACAATTGCATAAATAGTATAAGAGAGAGAGAGAGAGAGAGAGAGAGAGAGAGAGAGAGAGAGAGAGAGAGAGAGAGAGAGAGGACGTAGACACATTTGATCATCACACTTGAGTGTGATACAATCAGAATTCCTCTCACGTACTTAAGCGTGACGGCGTGTTCCCTATTAAATTTCGCGTAATGGAAGCACAGAGGCATTGCTTGAATCAGACCCTTAAAAACCTTCTCTTTTGGGAAATATTAATTGAAAAAAAGAATAAACAAAATTGATATCGTTATAATTTATATGAGAAAATTTTTCAACTGATTTTCTAGGTAAAATTTACCACGTAAACGTTACAGAAATAACCGTTGAAATTGGTAAAGTTGATAGATTTCGTTTAGTAATAGGAATCGATCCGACGAGTAAAATCCGAAATAATTAAATGTCAGCTGCGATATTCCAGCCGTTGGATTGCAATATCTCGTTGAACTGCGTCAAAGTGGACGTCGAGCATATTTCAAATTTTTCTCATCGCAAGAAATGACGCATCAACTGGGTCACCTTTGTTATGAGCTTTAATAGAAAATGTCTCACGAAATTGTTAATGGGGAATACAAACAATAAAAAAAAAAAAAAAGTTGATACAGGATAAGAAAGTGTAAAAGTTTCGCACCGTTAACAACGTGACAATCTGAACAAAGAAAGGAAATACTTTTAATCAATACTTCATAGATATCGTCCACGTCTTCGTCTTCGACCTGAATTCAGCCAGATGAGACTGTGGTTCTTAACTAAACCAATTGTCACGTCGAACAACTTGTAACCGGTAAGAAAAACAAATGATAGGAAACAATTCAAAATGAAATCCTCGGGAAAAGTCGAAAAAAAAAGTCGACTGGATAAAAAAGAAGTTTAATAACGTTCATGTCATCCATAATTAGTATGTCCGCTGGAATATCAATTTTCGTTTATATTGAATGAAGCCATTTGTCAGGTGATTTTTCAATGCAAAAGAGCTCGGTAATTGTCGTTATCGATTTGTTCCGATGTAGCGGATCATTAAACTTGAAAACATTTTCAAGCTCGTTCAATGCAATTACCCAAAAATATAACGCGCATAATTTTAAATTAACATGGACGCAATAAATTATATACCGCGGAATAAATATGAATAGATTAAGAAAGTTTTCTGTAATAGTTGGACGCTTTAGTTGTGCCTCAAAACGTCGTAGAAAATATTGTTGAAAATGTAAAAAGTGAATGCTAGATTTCGCGGTGAAAATATAGTTTCCTACGAAAATGATGAGTCGTTTTTCCATGTTTGACTTGCGGAAAGCGTTCCTTTAATTTTTGCTCGGAGTTTAATTTTTTGCTTGGTAAAAGCTCAGGTGAAAATTTAACATGTTTTATAAATGAGTGCGAAATAAGAAAAAGAGGAACGTGAAAAGAAGTTATTGAGCCAAAACAAAAACGTCGTAAGTGCTTGCTTTCGTCGAAGACATCACCGTCGTTGAATGGCAACGACGAAGCACAAAAAAAAAAGAGACGAGGGCCAGTGAATATAGGAGAGAATGAAAAAAAAAAAAGGGAGGCACTCGGGAAGGACGGTGCTCCTTAAATAAATCACGCAGCACTTACAACGCCCGGCGTTCATTCAATGTAAAGGGAATGGGTATTTGGACTGCAACGAAAAACCTAGGTGAGCGATGCGCGAGTAAACGATTCAGATTCGTCGCATGCAGACGAAGGAAAACGACCGCCGACGCGAGGGAAAGTAAACCAGATTCTTATGTAGCAACTGTAATATTGAATACCCTCAGTTGCCTCGTACAAAATTGTCAAGCAACGTGAAAAATTAGTTGCAAAAGCATTGCATTCTATTCATTTGCACTGCAGTCTCGAGATTATTTATGAATGTGTGTCTCATTGTTTACCACGTTGAAGTTCTTATGGAACGTAATTAAAAAGGAGCATAAATAATCAACGTATATCCAGTGCGAAAGATATACGAAAAACACATTTCTTTCGACGTAAAGATTTCAGGAAAAACTTCTGTTTTATAAATTTTGAATCAAGTGTAACTTTAATGATTTATAATAAGTATTCATTTCTTTTTACGTTTTTTTATTTATTCCTTCTTGAAAACTATAAACGTATTCGAAAAATTTTTCAGCGAAAAATATTAGTGTTTTTATGCTGAAATGTGTTCATCCGATATCATGCTAAACGAAACAGTTCAAATTTGTATAATAACAATTCAAACAATTTTGTAGAATAAATATGGAAATGAAGATATCGCCGTTACTTGTTTTAAACTCATGCTGTAGTAATTTAAATTTTCACTCATTCCACGCACGCAGTTCATACAGCAAGAACGAGGCCATATAATACCCTTTTCCGCATTAATTCCACAAAGGTACCTTTATTTTTTTTTTCTACAGAGCAATTTTAAATTCATTTTCAAGCATATTACTTTGTGCGCTGTATTTTTCTTACATAAATACCTCTAATTACTGTACCACATCTAAACTAAAATCGTCGTCAGGTAAAGCGTCCTATAGGACGCTTTTCTTTCCGTATACGGAAAGAAAAAAATTTTTTTGAAAAAGAAGACGAAATTCGATTACGCATACGTTTCGGCTGGCAATTAAATATGAACGGTCGAGAAGACTGACAACGATTTTTCTTGAAATAATGATTTTAATAATCGCGGCGACACATTCGAATTGTCGGACCATGTGGAGATGCGATTATAAATTGTGAATTGTGAGAATGACGACGCATCAGGGATTTCCATTATATATACGCTCATCGTGAATTGGTTCATATGATTATTCTTGTATTTTCGTGATGGTGCTTTTGCGATAATTTGAATGGTATCGTCACTACATAAGCTGGACCTATCACGTTGCGGCCATCAACAAAAACGCGTAAAGTAATTACGTGCGCGTGACTGCCGACCGCAGGGCATTTCACGGATGAGACAATGGTATTCCACTAATAGCAACTTTTCATGTTTTCAATTAACTTCAGAATAGCAATTAAAGCACTTTGGCACGGTATTATTCAAAATGGTTTATAATAATACGGAAAAGTTAATTTCCCAAAGCACAATGAGCACGGCGAACGGATACAAAAGCGCGGACGGTGCCTTATTTTTTTTTTTTCAATGGCGCATTGTCCCTCGTCAAAATGTTTCTTGTGACTTATTCACTTAAACATTTTTTAATTCCGTAATTGTGTGTCACATCAAATATAAACAAGATGAAGTAACTGACAAAAAGCACAACAGCAAGGAAATATTCGAGAAATGAAATGCAGCTTGTTGCAATGTCCACATCCCACTAACAACGTGAAAAAGCAATGCATAAATTTTCTATAGCAATAAATCCGTAACTCCAGAAACTACGAAAAAAAAAAAAAAAAAAAAAAATGGGGAAAACAAAAAAAAAAGGGGGAAAAAAAAAAAAAGA
>JABFQA010000889.1:0-16240 GCA_022817065.1 Probaryconus sp. ZL-2020 | reverse complement strand
TCAAATGCAATTATTAAGTTGTGCTTTATGTAAGCTTGAATTGTTTTTGATTGTATAGTTTACTTTTTATAAAAATAAAAATAAATAAATAATTGAATAAACTATTTTAAATTGAGTTTTTGCAAAATATATGTCAGAGAATTCAAGTTCTGCTATCTCTAGAGTAAGCTTGGATGAATTTGAATATATTACTTATTTCTTTCTTGGATAATAAATTGTAATAAATCAATATTAAAAAAAAAAGACAGATTTTATGAAGTGAAATTTTTGACAATTTGAAAGCGAAATCAAATGGATGAAGAAACATTAAATAAAAACAAGCCTTACAAGTCATTGAAGCGTAAGCAAAAAAGGCAATTATATATTATTCGACAGAAAAAATTAAAAACCGTCGATTACGAAGATAGGAATTTTAAAACTACAGGAACTATACAAGAGTTTTTTGGGGATCTGTGGGAAAACAATTTATTGACAGATTTGGACACGAATGAAATTCATCTCACTTCAAAATTAGAGAAAACTTCGAGTGAAAAAGTAAGAGAAACTGCTCTCACGTTAGACTTAGATAAAATTTTGAATGAGGAAACAAATGAGAACATTTCCACCTCGGAGTTAGAAAAAATTTTGAAGGAATTAACAAGAGAAATTATTCCCGTTAAAAAATCAAAAAAAGCAGAATTTGAAAAAGATAACTCCACTTTGAAGTTGAAAAAATTATCTGATAAAGAAATTAAAAGAATTATTCTCACTCCTACTACAAATGGTCTTTTAGTTGAAACAGACGAAACTGTCACGAGACCTTATGGTAAACCCACCCATAGTTTTGCTCCATATAATATTAAAATTCCACCAATTTAAACTACAGAAAACATTGAAATAATTGACTTGACCGATTAGAAAAAGTATTTTTTCAATAACCTTTATGTTTTATATTTTTAATTCTTCAAATAAGTCGTTTTTCTTTTAAATAAAATTCATTTTAAATACAACTTAATTACAAATAAATTTTTATAAAAATATATAAAGTAAAATAATGAATAATAATAAATAAATTTACATATTATGCCCAAAACCACAAAGACAGTAGGATCAGAAAATCCCGACACCAGAGTAATAACTCGTTCCCTGGTAAGAAACTTATCCTTATCAGAATCAAATTTGTACTTGGAGAGTCCCATTTTAAAACGAAATACAAGAGTGTCAAGAAGAATTTTAAACCCAAAAGAAGATACTTATCGGAAAACAAGTACGTCAGTTAGAAGGGAAACAAAAAGTGAAGGGTCTGAAAGTAATCCTGAAGAAGAAGAGACAATTATTGAACTTAATTCAAATACACGCATTGAAGCTCAAAATCGTGTCGTCAGTATGGCTAATGAAGAAAGAAATCGAGGTAGAGAAAATGGAATTTTCAAAGTAAAATTGCGGGATGCAATTAATGTAGTGCCATATTTCTCAGGCACAAATAACAATGCGACATACAGAGAATTTGTTGCTGGCTGCGAAGACGCAAAGAGTATGCTATCCGCAGACCAGGAAGAAAGCCTCGTACTCATGTTGCGTACACGATTACGCGAGGGTGCATTAGAAACAATGCGGGGAACCACGCACAGATCACTACAGGACTTCTTAACACACCTACGAAGAGTATATGCACCATACGAATCGGTTAATGTACTTAGGGGTCAACTGGGCAGGTTATTTCAGGGAGAAAATGAAAGCGTACCGGAGTACGTAAACAGAGCTCGTGCCCTAGGACAGGCTATTCTCGATGCAAAGAAAACAGAGAATGACGGACCATGCTCACAAGCAGAAATTAATGAGACTAATAGAGAAGTCCTGCATGCATTTCGACTTGGGCTAAAGAGAGAAATAGCAGTGCAATTGGAAAGATTTGATGATCTTACGAGCACAGGGTTAAATGCTATTAAAATTGAAGGTCGCATTAAAGCACAAGACGCTTTAAGAACAAACCAGACGCACGATAGAAAGGGCTGTGTTCTCTGTGAAAGCACAAGTCATAAGACAAGAAGTTGTCCCATATTAAATAAAAGTATTCAGGAAGATAAGAAATGTTTCTTTTGTAATAGAAATGGACACAATTCATCTGAATGCAGATCCAATTTAAATTGCCAATTATGTAAAAAAAGTGGACATACCGCAGATATGTGTCGTAGAATAACGTCCCAGAAAACATCTTGTCAATTATGCAAGAAAATGGGACATGAAGCGAGTGAATGCCGCACAAATAGGCACGTTAATGTAATACAGAAGGAAACATTACGTTGCCAAATTTGTAATAAAAATGGACATACTACAAGAGACTGTTTTTTCAACAGCAACAAACAGTCAATGAAATGCCAGGTCTGCGGTAGAAATGGCCATTCTGCGAAAGATTGCTACAGCATTGGCGCAGGACAAAGGTGTCAAATATGCGACAAGCCGGGGCACATAGCAAAGAATTGTTATCGTGGAAATCTCACATCTCCACGATTGACGTGCCAACTATGCAATGGCACAGGACACAGTGCAAAGTACTGTGGGATGCAAACACCCAGGTTTGAAAATGCACAGAATGGCGTGTTTTGCCATTACTGTAAAAAGGAAGGGCACATTAAGGACGAATGTGAAACCCGACAGTATAATAATGCACGGAGAATGGGAAACGGCCAAGCCCTCCCCCGTCAGCAAACACGGAGGGAGGAAGAACCCAGAAAAAATGTGATGATGATAGAACCACGGTAAATATCATCGACAAAGTAATACAATTAACTCAGTCAAACGAGTCACCGAAAATCAGGGTGAACTTCGGGAAATCCATTGTATTACTATTAGATACCGGGGCATCACCAAATCTAATAAAGGAAAAATGTTTAATGCCCCCTACAAAAATCAATAAAAATGAGATTTTAAGGTTAAGTGGAATAACCACAGAAAAAATTTTTACCCTAGGGAAAATAAATATCAATTTTATGAACTATGAAACGGATTTCCATGTTGTTCCTAATGATTTTTGTTTACAACAGGACGGATTATTAGGATCTGAATTCTTTGCAAAAACGAATTCTAAAATTAGTTATGCAGAAAATTGCTTAATTTTAGATAACAGGAAATTTCCATTTATAGACCAAGAAATAATATCAGTTAATCCCAGGGAAAGAAATATAATGAAAATTAATTTAAAAGAAACAAGTCTTAGAGAGGGGTTCATTACAAAATGCGAAACACCCCCTGGAATTTACATGGGAAATGTTATGGTAACCAATTATAATGGACAAACATATTTACCCATAATCAATACTACGGATGAAAAAATAAAGATAAAAATCCCTGAATTGGAACTTCAGGAAGTCGAAAATTCTGTCTGTCCATCAAATTCTGTCTGTCCATCAAATTCTGTCTGTCCAACGAATTCTGTCTGTTTGTCAAATTCTGTCCGTCTGTCAAATACTGTATGCCAATCAAATCTTGTCTGTCTGTCGGAACCAAATTGTCTGTCTGAATCTGTCTGTCGGGAACAAAAAATTCTAAACTCTGGAAGGAAAACCAGGAATCTGTCTGAAGAAGAAAACAAAATGGAAACTGCAGAACAAAAGAAGCGAAAAGCAGGCCGTAGAAAACGAATTCTAAATAGAAATATTCTTTCAATAAACACTCAAAGTGAAAGATGCACAGATATAATAAAACTTTTAGAAACAGATCATTTAAATGAAAAAGAAAAAAACGAAGTAAAATATCTATTACAAAATAGTGCAGATCGATTTCATATACCTGGTGACAAACTTACTTGTACACCAGATATAAAACATGATATCGTTACAACAGATGAAATTCCAATAAATGTGAGACAATATAGATTTCCTCCTGCTCTAAAAGATGAGATGCAACGACAAGTAGCTGAATTATATGAGAACGAAATAATTAAAGAATCTAAATCACCTTATAATACTCCAATCTGGATCGTACCCAAGAAACCTGATGCAGAAGGTAACAAAAGATGGAGACTCGTTTTAGACTTCCGAAAGTTAAACGAAAAAACTGTAGGTGATTCATATCCAATACCCAATATTCAGGAAATATTCGATCAATTAAGCGGAGCAAGATTTTTCAGTATTTTTGATTTAGCAAGCGGTTTTCATCAAATTAAAATGAATCCGGAACATAGCCATAAAACTGCTTTTTCCACACCGTATGGACATTATGAATATGACCGTATGTGTTTTGGTTTGAAAAATGCACCAGCTACATTTCAGCGACTAATGAATACTGTTTTATCGGGCCTACAAGGAACAGAATTATTTGTATATATGGACGATATAGTCATATATGCAAAAACATTACAAGAACATAGAGAAAAATATTTCAAATTAATTAATAGGCTACGAGAATATAATCTTAAATTGCAACCAGAAAAATGTCAATTTCTAAGGAGAGAAGTATTATACCTGGGTCATATAATCACCAATGATGGAATCAAGCCTGATCAAAAAAAATTAGAAGCTATAACAAAATATCCACAACCTAAGAAAGTAGTACATATACAACAATTTTTAGGCATGACAGGATATTATAAAAATTTCATTTATCAATACTCAAAAATTACTAAACCATTAACAAAACTAACAGAAAAAGATACACCTTTTGTATGGGAGGCTGAACAACAAGAAGCCTTCGAAACTCTTAAACAAAAATTATGTGAAGCACCAGTTTTACAATACCCGAATTTCGCAGAACCTTTTATATTAACTACAGATGCTTCAGCATATGCCATTGGAGGTATTCTAAGCCAAGGCAACATTGGAAATGATAAACCAATTGCATATTCTTCCAGATCATTGAATAAAAGCGAGAGAAGATATAGCACTTATGAAAAAGAAGCCTTAGCAATCTTATACTGCGTACATCAATTCCGACCCTATCTTTATGGTCGCAAATTTACCGTAGTTACAGATCATAAACCTCTATGTTGGATGCGAACAGCAAGTGATCCAACCTCCAGACTGACAAGATGGAGATTAAAGCTAGAGGAATATGATTTTGATGTTGTATACAAAGCAGGGAAAAAGAATGTAAATGCAGACGCTTTGTCCAGGAACCCGATAAATAGAGATGAAATAACTGATAATGAAATAATGAAAATAGGAATATCAAACAAGGATCCTGTAATACCTCCTCGCAGATCATCAAGAAAAGTTATTCCTACAGAACAAGGGAAACAATATCGAGAAATATTACTCAGACAACAGAAAAAACAAAACAACAAAGAACAGTCAAACACACAAAACTGTCTAGAGAATATCAGATTAAGACCCGAGAGAATACTTCCTCCACCAACATTACAGAAGATTCAGGAGAAATCGAAGGAAAAAATAGGCGAAAAAACGATCGAAAAATTTTCAAAAAGACTTCAATCCCAAGTCAAACAAAAAACACAAAGAGAAGCACAAAATTCGAGAATTGAGCCAATTGGTCAAAGAGAATTAGAAGAGCCAAATAGTTCAGTTCAAAACGAAATAGATCAACATTCAGAAACAGAATCCGAATCTGAAGATGAAATTGAAGAAGAACCACTTCAGCAGTTAATTCATGGAGAAAATATTTTCGAGACAAGAGATCCTTTATATTTGCAGAAGGATAATATTGTGGTTTATTTAGATAACAAAGGGAACCCCATAGAAAATCAGGGAAAAGAATGCTATGAAAAGCGAATATTGAAACGTTATGACAAATTAACCTTAGGTCAAGTAGAATATCACAAGCAGGGGACTAGATATCAAATAGTAATTTGCTTAAAGGATGAAAATAACATAATAACTGACAAAAAGACTTTGCAGAAACTTTTTTCAAATAACATTAAAATATTAAAAGAATTAATAACAGATAAACAATTAACCTCTATCAGACTTGCTGTCCTGGAAGAACAATATAATATAAATTACAATACCTTCATTGATGAAATTAAAAAACAGTTAGCCGAAACAAAATGTAAAATTAATTTATGTCGAGGAATAATATCATGCCCTTCAGCTTCACAAAGGCATGACATTATCAAAGAACTGCATAGCAGTTCAATAGCAGGACATAAAGGAATTACAAAAACATTTCACAAAATCAGAAATAGATATTATTGGGAAGGTATGAAAGATGATATCCAAACATACATACAACAATGCTTGACTTGTAAATTAAATAAATTAGTCAGAATACAGACAAAACAACAAATGGTAATAACAGATACCCCGGGAGCTGCTTTTGAAAAAATTGCAATGGACTTGGTCGGTCCATTACCTTGCACTCCCACCGGAAACAAATACATACTGACGATGCAGGATTTACTGACAAAATACTGTATAGCAGTTCCAATACCGAATGCTACTGCTTCTACAACAGCAGAGGCATTTATGAATAACCTTGTTTGTATATATGGAAGTCCTAAAGTTGTATTAACAGACCAAGGACGAAATTTTATCAGTTCATTGATGAAGAGTTTGGCAAAACGATTACATATTAAGCAAATAAAAACAACTGCTTTTCACCCACAGTCTAATGGATCCCTAGAAAGGTCGCACCACGTCTTGGTGGAATACCTTAAACATTTCATAGAGAGAGAAGATGATTGGGATAGGTGGTTAGCACTTGGTATATTTAGTTACAATACAAGTGTCCATGAAGGTACAAAAAAGACACCGTACGAACTGATATTCGGCAAAACAGCAACGTTACCATCGAATATGCCATTATCTCATAACGAACAAATCGAAACCTATGATGAATATTTAATGAAATTAATTTCAAAGCTACACGAATTAAACACAGAAGCTAGACAGAACTTGATACGAGCTAAAGAATAATCAAAAATATTATATGATAGAAAAATAAAACCCCGAGAATTTTCCCCCGGTGATTATGTATTCTTGAAAAAGGGTTTTAAAAATGGAAAATTTGGAAGCCATTATGAGGGACCATATAAAATAACCGAAATATTAGATCAAAAAAGAATAAATTTGAAAATAAAGAACAAAATAAAAACAGTCACTTCAGACAGACTAGAACCCTCATATATTACCCCAAATAATAATTAACGCCTTCAAGACTAGGGAAAAATTAATAAACGTTAATTTTTCCTATTGCAGGGAGGAAGCCATGGAAAAAATAATGATTACACTACAAATGCTATTAGTATGCGGAATGATGATCTCCCACTCGGAGGCATTCATCGGTTTTGATTGTGGAGGAGGCAAGCTGAACTTTTCCACCCTCTCATTGGTCGATATAGGTGTTTGCGATATTCCCGAAACGGATATAAAAACTGAAAAAGTACACCTTCAACTTTTACAGTTAATTGAATTCGGCACCATACACCTTATACAATGTAAAGTAGAAATATCTAGAACGGCGAGACATTGCGGTCACTGGGATCACCTGACATTAGTTCCAGGATCATACATAGAATACTTGCAGAAAACTTCCAGACAAGATTGTAGGAACATGCACCAGTTTAAATCATACCAGTGGGATGCTAAGAATATTTTTGCCAATTTAAAGGTAAATCAGACCATAGTAAATAGTGTCACATTTGCCGGATCCATAAATAACGATTATGAATGCGAAAACGCAAGATATACAGATCCGTATGGCACGTTCGAGTCTGTCGTGGTAATGGGAACAGTGAAAATCTCCCTCAGAGAATATTATGCAAAAGTTTACCTGGAAAACGGTAAAGTAATCTTGAATTCAGGAGTTAGATGCGACCTTTCCGAAGGATCTTGTATAGACGTAGAAGGAGGGTATACCTTTTGGGAAAAAGATTCTCCAGATCAGTGCGGATTAAAAAAATACGGAAAGTTGTACGAAGGTATCGGATATAAATTAACTAATAAACACGAGGAAGATATGGAAACTGTATATAAAGTAGATAGTAAAGGCACCACCTTTGCCCTAACAGCTACCACTCAGTTCCCTCTGTGTGGATACACGTTAACCCGTACAGAGCATCCAAAACTTTTAATTTTTGAGACTCCTAAAGGCCGAGGCATGGAAGTGAAAGACGTCACCGTAGAAAATATGGACCTATTCACATATTTTAATGCAAAATTCGTCTTCGTCGAAAGGCATATTAGAGAACAGATAAATTCTTTATATAAAGATGTTCTTGTTCATCGTTGCCAACAACAGCAACAGATTTTGAAGAACTCTTTAGCAATAGCTTCTCAAGCCCCAGACGAATTCGCTCTCCACTTAATGGGACAGCCTGGATTCATGGCAGTAATGGCAGGAGAAGTAGTACACATCCTGGAATGTATACCAGTAGAGGTCCGGACTCGAAAGACTGTAGAATGTTATAAAGAACTTCCAGTTACGAGGAATAATGAATCATATTTCTTAGCTCCGAAAACACACACGTTAATGAGAGCTGGAACTGAGGTCCCATGTAACCAAATCCTGCCAACCATGTACAAACTGGGAGATATATGGTTTAGAATTGCTACTACGCCCATAGAATCAATGGCTCCAGCTATTTTAGATCCACGAAAAAAATCTTCATGGAAATATCAAGCACCAAAGTCCCTAGCAACAAGCGGAATCTATTCTCAATCCGACCTGGACAAGCTGAGGAACAGAATAATGTCCCCAGCAGAGAGACCCGCAGTCATCAATAGCTTCGTAGAGAAATTAAGTGGAGGAAAGTCTCGCCTCCCATCAGGAATGTCTATAGGAAATTTACTGGATGAAGAGACCTTAACTAGAATGGCTTCATCCGTCTGGGACAAGATGTGGGGTGGTTTTATGAGTCTGGGCACAGCTAGTGCAGGAGTAATCGGAATTTTTATGATTGGAAGACTGATTAAGTTGTTGGTGGACACAATAATACATGGGTATGCCTTGCACTCAGTGTATGGATGGTCTCTCCACCTTGTGGGAGCCATATGGGACAGTGTCACCAACCTTTTGCTCCACATTGGACAGAAACGGCAACCAAAGAATCAAAGTCCCGAAAATCCTCCAGAACCAGAATTGCTCCAAATAACGGCACCACCACCAAAGCCTGTGGCGCCAAAACGAAAAGGAAACGGCACGAAGAAAATAGTTGACGAGACGAAGAAGAGCTCAGAAAAATCGTATTTCAAATGGCCAAGTTTCACAAGAGCTGAAGAACTTACAGTAGTTTCAGGGGAAGCATATTCCAAATGGCCAAGTTTCATGAGAACCGAAAAGCCTTCAACGAGCTCAGAAAGGACATCGGTAAATCAAAAGAGCTCCCCTATAAAATGCAAAGAAAGTAAACATGCCAGTAGGGATCCCATTCCTCTCCCAGCACCTGTAAAGATTACTATTGATGACAATTTAAATATGAACCAGACACCAACGCCTCCACCCCGACCAGCACCAAAGTTGCCGGTTCGGAGTCAAAAGACTTCATCGACAAACGCAACTATAGCGGTCGAAATAGACGAAGTCAACTCAGAAAGAGCCTCAACTTCAAAAGGTCTTTTTGAAATAAAATAGGGAAACTTTTAATGAATCAAGTTTTCCTACAGGACAGATAGTATTAGAACTAACAAATTTTTAATTTTCAGGTACATTACTAATAAATCTTAAATGTTACAGTAAAGAGAAATTAAATTAAAATAAATCTAAATAATACAAATGGGAAGCCTAACCCATTATAGGAACTAAGGTTATAAGGACTAAAAAGCTGATGAAATTCCGAGACTCCCCATTGCCAAGAGGGAAGTAACCCTACCGAGATGCAATTCAATGGATTAGGAATTATTCCAAGAACCTTGAAGACCTCCTTTCAAGATGACCAGAAACATCCACGTTCGAAATTTCTGAAAACTTAAAGTATCAAGTCTAAAGAAATCACATAACTAAAATTCTGAACGAATCAAAAACGAGATTCAAGTAAGAACCAAGAATGCTGAAAGGACCACAACAAGTCAAAGTTCACCAAGCACCACGAACCCATAGGAACAGCAAATGAATATTGTAAAAGCAGCAGTCTTCATGTAAAATAGAATAAGCAATAAATTGAGCAAAGAAAAAGGGAACAGCGAAACTAAAAATAATAGTAAAATTGGTAAAATTATGATTAAGTACAGATATGATAACCGCGAGTACATGTCAGATACCCCCTTTTTCTCTGCTAAAATTTAATAATTAATATTAGTAAGTATAAATAAGAAGTTAGAGAAACTATAAACTAACAAAGGAAAATTAATATAAAACAGATCAAACATAAAATATAATTAAGCATAGTTCTTCAATAAAACGAGTAAAACCTGAGTGGTATATTAACACAATTTAAAACCTAGAGTAATGATTAATTCAGATACGCCTAACAGTAACTTTCAAAACAAATTCAACATTAGATTTTCAAAGGGCGAAATATTTATTTCAAGGCATAAAAGTCTATTCAAAATCTCATCCAAGGATTAGTAAAATTGAATTGACTACAGAACATAAAGTTCTATCAAACAAATCAAAAGGGACAAATTCTGAGCTAAGTAGCCCCCTAAATCATATACTATTCACTAGTGGGAGTCAACTCCCACTGAAATACAGTATGAATTAAAATTTTCAAAATTGACAAATAATTGCATAAATCCAACAAAATGAGAAAGACTATTGCCAAGCTTTAATACAAACGGGATGTTCAAACCCCGACGAACTGTACCAAACAAAGTCAAATGTTGAAGTCAGATCATGGAAATTAAAAACTATAATAAATGTCAACAAAGTAGATGAAATTAAAGTATTACCAAGGGTAAAGAATTGTAGAAGTTAGGAAAACCAAACAGGGAAGACACTATGAATAAAATTAACACGGAAAAACAGAAAATCTGTCTGAGAAATTAGATTTAAATAGAACAATAAGAGCGACTAACAGATTTAGGCCAAAGCCTAGATTGAACATCATCAAATGATTATGTCCAATCTAAAAGGCCCGGGATGTTACGGGATGCCAAAACAACGCCATAAATTAACATATTTAAGAGTTGTTTTGACTAAATGACAATTTGTAGAAAACTGGAAAAACCTAAGTAAGAGAATAATAATACTTCGGGAAACAATAGATTTTCGTTCATGTAAATATCCTTTAGAACAGCTACGGAAAGAAAAGCTGAATAAACAAACTGTTTTTTCCCGAAGATATTGAAGAGTGATTGACAGTTCTTATCTGGTCAACCCAACGAAACACGTGAGGAATGCGTACCGAGAGGGGCCCACTTGCGCAAAGTAATTGTAACGCCTACGACTGGAGCAAAGGGCCCTAGAGCGAATCAGGGCCTTGAACTAAAGATTTGAACTAGATACTGCAGTTAAAGCCCTGAGGATCCTCCCCTTACGCATCTCCTTAAATATTGCAGCGAAACTGCAATATGCTCTCATTATTATTTATCCTAGTTCGGACACAAAGTTGTAAGAAACGAATAATTATTGTCAGTCCAGTCAGTCGGTCAGTCTGTCAGTTCGTTCGTCGTTATACTTTTTTCAGTTTAGTTAAATAATTTGATAACTCCGTCAGTTACCGCGTGCTTTATCGTAAACATTTTGAACGGTAAACATTCTTAAACGTTTAGTACATATTGTAATATTTTAATAAATAGTGTTAGTTATCAAACTAGACTTTCCTCACATTGATTTATCCATCCACTACCAGAGTTCCAGTAAAGTGAGTAAATACTAGTTTTTGCCTTTTATATGAACATTTCGAATAGTAAACAGTAGTATCACTCTCTTTTATATTAATCGAGTAAATTCTTTTTAAATTATTATTATTACTCCGTTACTCCTTTTTGGGACGTAACAATAGTCCAGGATAACAGTACGCATTTTCATAAAAATATTAACTTTATAAATAACTTCCCCAATCCAAAGGGTCTCGATGATGTTTATATCAACGAGATATTAACTTATCTAAAAGATATAAATAATTTTAATGCTTTTGAAGAGTGGTACCGAAACCACAAGAAGGAAAATTCGAAAGAACCCCGTAAAAGGTTCAAATTAGATCCAACGGCAGATAGGAAGGGCAGATAGGTCGTGCTATGAGATTACTACATGTAATCGATAATGAAGTTGATCCTCCCGACGATTTATCTGAGGAAACCATTATAGATCAAAATATTACAGTTAGAGACATTCTAATTAATAGGGTAGATCAGCTTTATCACTCTAAAATAGTAAATATTCAAGATCCAAAATTAATTTTAGAAACTTTGAAAGATTTTAAACGATGTGAAGTTAACGTAACTAGCGAAATGATTCGAAATCAGTTGTATGCAAATCGTTACTCCTCGTCCAAGGAAACTGTGGTACAGTTTTTGGATAGGTTTGAGAAATTAATTAGAAATTATGAGATTTTAGATGATGGCGGCAGTGTGGTCGGCTACACTGTCGAATACGGTCACAATTTGAAAAACGCGTACGATTTGACCGATAAATATAAGAAAAAAATTCTTGTATATTACCCCCAGGTATGCAACACAAAGCGGCCCTTCAATTGTTTGATGGGCAATCTCGTGCACGAGATGGTGCACGCTCACATCAATTTGTACAACACAAAGACTGTGACAGTCTTTGAAAAAATTGAATCATATTGCAAAAAGGCAAATTATCGTTTTGATATCCAAGACAAACATTGTCACATGTTGCGACCTAATCCCGTATATCGGTGGAGGTGTACCCTCTCTTCAACTTTGAAGATGCTTTCTTCAACTCTGTTCATGCTCAAATTCCCTACATTAGACAAGTAGATTTCATGACATAAAATTAGACCGGTAGAAGACTTTCATATCAATCAATGAAATCTTATGTTAAAGGCTGAAGCAAACTGATTTGGCGTTGAAAGAGATAACCGCCGACCAATGTCATTTAAAGAAATAAGTATAAGAAAGATAAACAAACTTTTGTTATCTTTCTTCTGCTTCAATGTTTAAATGAAATCTGGCCTTCAGGCATTCAGTGTTATTTGACAACACTAGATCAGTCTTTTTTTTCCGGTATAGGATATAGATATAGATATTTACTATCTCACTAATAGAGTTTTTTGGATGCGAATGGGCCAGAACCAGACAATTTTTCCCGGAGATAAAGAGGTTTCTTACGTACCCAGTGCCCACTTAACCAGGTTCGACTATATTCATATAAATTTTCCAAACGTAAAAGAATAGGCTCCGTGCGTTAACGACGTGAGCGCTAATGGTGGTCAATTTTAAGTATAAAGTTTCAAACGCTTCTGTTATGAACGAATTTGACTGAATCATGTAATATATTGAGAGGAGTGGTGCAAAAGTATGATATATATTTTATATCATAATTTTTTAAATCTCATTTGTATTTGGTGCCCCTGTTTTTATTTTTAATTTGGCACGAATAATTCAAATTAGTTTATGAAATAAACGTTTGAAACTTCAGCTACGTTGATAATTCACAAATTTAAAATAACTAACAAAAAATAACATTTTATAATTTACAAAATAAATTGATGACAAAAAAAAAGAAATTAAAAATTATGATGTTGAAAGTGCTTTGCAAAGATGAATTGCTTTAAGGACATTCAAGCATTATGTAAAATTAAAGATTTTGCTATTAAATTTTAACTGTTAATAGGTGAAAGTAAAATGCATCTATTTTTAAAATTTCAAAAAACTATATAGTAAAGTGTTCTGAAATTTTAAGAGTGGACTTATTTTACATTTAACTATTAACAGTTAGTTTTTCAGAGCAAAATCTTTAATTTTTAGCTTCCAATGTAATTACCCATTAATAAACTATAGCAAATTTTGTATAACGCTTGAACGTCCTTAATGCATTTGAATCGTGACAATATTTTTTGTCCCGTATATTACATAAGGGACATAATTACGCAGGAAAACAAATATATTCAGTTTCGTAAAATTGTTATAACGGCTGTCGGTATTTGGCCGAAGACATGATAATAATGACTCTGTTTGAATAAATAATCATGAGAATTCTTGTTTTACGTCACAAGTACAAAAGCAAATAATGCTTCAAGAATATTTGTTCTTAATTTTTCATGCAATTATTCTACCTTCCTTTATTTGTTTTTGTTTAACAAAAATGTATTTCTATTTTAAGTAAGAAATCTTAAATTTTATCAACATAAATCTATTTTCGCTTTCTTTCTTTATAATTTTAATACAAATTTCCTACAAAGAAAATTTTAAATAAAATATTAAAATAAATAAAGAAAGAATTCTTTGAATATTGATTTTCGGTTTCCTTACCAATGAACTAGGAAATACTCGATAGAATAGAACTGTTTCACATGGTTCTCTTGAACCTGTTATTATAGTTGGTAAATCTATTGGCTTTCCTTGCGGATATGCTATTGTTATGTCAAGAACCCACCGAATTTCTGGCTTTACTATGTTCATATCTGAAAATAAAATGTCCAAAAATTACATAAAAACTTAATTAACAATTTTAATAAAAAATAAATATGGTTTCAAATCAGATAGTTTAAAATAAGATACATTTTATCTCAAACATATTATCTTAAACATATTATGTTTCAAACTAATCAATTTTTAATCAGCACTTAGTAGGGCCATGAAACTCCTGACTATGAGAAGATAAGTGAAATAAATCATTGAAGAAAAGAAACTAAAAAACTTTATTAATCTTCTACGGGCGAACGTTGCAATATGACAACATTTTTTAAAATCAATTTCAAAGTATATATAATGTTATATTAGTATCAAATGAAAAGAACCAGGCTTTTATAATACTGCCAAGCCTCTGATAGCTAATTTCAACTTGTAAGTTTTATTTTTTCATGCGAGTAATAAAAAAATCACAAAATTAAACAAAACGTAATACTGGTCTCGTCCTTAAAGGGTTAATAAAACAAAATTTATGATCAAAATGATGATATTACTTGGTCTGATATTTAATCGTTGATCTGAAAAGTTGTTGTTTTGGGCTGGGCCAATGGTGTCGAATATCATTTGCATGGCCCCCACCCTTGGCAGACTAACGTTTTCGAGTATGGGCAGGTTATTCTTTTTGGCGTAATTCTGCGAAGTCTCACGCCTTTTGCAGAGAAAGCCTCCTTCTGGAAATAATACCATCCACTTTCTTTCCCTTGGGACATAAGAATCCAACAAGTGTTTCTTCAGTTGTTTCAAACTTTCCTCCCTTTTTTTCTTACCCTATTTATTATTTTGTAACAAAGGCACAACTTAGTATCATTTCGGGAAGATCGTAGTTGCGTACATTGTACAACACATTTTTTAATGACAATTTTCTGTGTTGCAATATCCTCATCAATTGCGTATAAAGTCTGATATCCAAATTTCTGTAAATTTTATGTACATTTACGCTCAGTAACATAATATTTTTATATAACAATTTACTGTAATAATTTTGTATTACACTTTTCACTAATTTTATTATCACAATTTTAAATACTCATCATTTTCTTCAGTTCTCTGTAGACTGTTCTATTTCGCGGATTTTTTATATATTCTCTGAAAATATAAACATCAATTTTTACCATACTGAATATTAAAAATCCCCTAACCTTATTTTTTTAACTGCTTTCTCAACAGGAGATATATCTCCAAAAAATGGCAACACTAAAAGTATGGTAATTTTTATACAAACTTTTTTCTCAGTGTGTGATACTCACTCTGAACGAATAACTACTAACACCTGCGAGGCTTTTCATTTAAAATTTAAGGAGATATGACACCTTGATAGTTTCAAAAAATCTATTTTTTTTTTGTGCTTAAAATATTACTTGGAGTGTGTAATATATAATTTCATAACGCTGGATCAAAACCGGACCTTTTAAAGTTGTTATAACCGCCGATTAAAGGTAAACCTAAATTTTGAATGACTTTTATCATGTCAAAATTTTAAACGCGTTTTTCTCGACACAGTATTTTTCAAACTTATTAACAAAAACTTTGTTGCAATTTATTTCGGAATTGAAAAACGCATGGATATATCGATCTCGATTTTTTAATTTCTTCCTCACCTTTAAACAAAATTAAACTCTAAACCAAAATAGAACACACATTTTTTATTTCTGACTATCTTTGCACGCAGAAAAAGTTTTAAGAAAAATTACTATAGCACTTAGGAATCTTGACGTATCGTGTCACTTTTTCAAAAATTACCAAATGTTTCTAATAAATATTCTTAAATTTTTAAATAAATTTTACTAAAGTCTCGTGAATTTTTGCTATTTGCTCTAGTAAAATTAATT
>JABFQA010000888.1:0-16248 GCA_022817065.1 Probaryconus sp. ZL-2020 | reverse complement strand
ATTAAAAAAACAAAAAAAAAAAAACAGAAAAGTAAAAGGATACAAAACTGAAATAGGCAAAAAATCAAGATAGGCAAAAATATAATTGAATTATTGATTCGTTATTGATAAAAAATAATCAATTTAATGAAGGGTCATCTCGAGTATCTTTAACTGCTCGCAAAAAAAGAAATTGAAATTAATTTTCCATGCGAATTCACCGTTCATACTTTACTAAAACAAAACAAAAAAAAAACCTGAAATTAATAATTGATCTGATTGAAAACTGCATGTAATAATAAATATGTTAATCAGTGTCATGTCACCTAAAAGAACGACTGCTCAGGATAGGTCTAAACTTGAAACTTCCTTGTTAAGTGTCTGCGACACTTTCTTTGTAAAGTGATTTGTCCTTGCTCCAAGGACGAAACTGATACGACCAACGAAATTAATAGATTCCCATCGATTTAAAAAAAAAAAATTTGTTTTTTTTTTTCATCTTTTTCTTTTCTGCGCCAACATTTTTGCCGGTGAATGAAATCGCCACGTCATTGTGGATTAATTTACGAGACATAATAACCGGAACGGGACACTTCCCGAAATTGTTAAGGACAACAACAGTAAAAGTGACAAGCCTTTTGCAACTGTCTTTTGCGTTTGGCAAAAGTCTCTTGACTTATCCCGCTGATCGCTTTTAGAACCAACGCATGTCACTGTCCAATCACATTTACGAAATCGTTCCATTTCTCTGGTCATCTTTTAAGGACATTTGAAATTCAAATTTTACATTCCAATCTTATTAAAATCACACTAAAATATTTCAAATTATTTATTCAGACATGTACGTCTTTACAATGACGATAATCATTTTTAGCAAATCCTTTTTTTATTGTAGTTAGAAACGATTGAAAATTATTTTTAATTGCTAATTCGTTTCGGCGTTATTAGCCTTCGTTTAATTTTATCGTGCTATTCAATAAAGAGCTTATTAAATAATGGTCAGTCAGTCGTTTTGACTGATACAAACCAAATGGCTTTTAATGGACTTATGCAATTTGTATTTGGAAAGGCGTTATTTAAGGGCACTTGCTTTTTAATTGCATATTAATGCAATTTATACATAATTGTATGCTCAGAAACTAATTTTCATGAAGATATCCTTTTTATAATATTGCTATTTATAAACAGTTAAGATTTTCTTAATAGTAATTTTAGTAATTGAATAGAAATAAAGATTTTTAATCAACCGAAAAAACACATATTTTTTTTCCATTTTTTATTCTATCAAATTCTTCCAATTTATAAAATCCAAAAACGCAACTTTATTTGGCGAAGAAAAAAATTTTTTTAATGATACCGCCTTCACCTTTTTATCCAGCACAAAGCTCTTTGTACCAATTTCCAACCGAACGAAATGACATTCTGAATGCCAGGTTGTATAAGAATAAAAAATGTATAATTACTAAAACATCAAGGTGCATACATTGCAAATTGCTTTATGTTCTGCAAAATGAGGAGAATACCCTGTCAAGTTCAGGAGCAATTTCTGCCCGAACTTCGAAAGTTCAGTTCAGAGAATGGTGGGAGTTTTCAGTGGTCGGTGGTATAAAAGGCGGACTTGGTCAACCATGGTCATCACTGATTGTGAGACTAGTTGAATCAACTGAACCTTCTCAACAATGGCCTTTAAGGTGTGTAACAAATTTTGAGAAACGTTGTTGGTTTTGCTAAATTATTTATCGAACTCAAAAGCGTTTGAATAACGGTGGTGTTTCAATTTTCAATTATCATTCGTCATAAAAAGAAACAGTGTTTTACTATTTCACCAGTTCTATGAGAATTCATTTTTAACTCAATTGAAAAAAAAAAAAACTTTGCCAATTTCATTGTTATTTTAATATCCGACATCATGCAATTAATTTGTTTAAACTTTTTGATCTTTGAACTAATCTGATAATTTGTGGAATACATTTTCTGTAAATAATTTTGCAAAATATTTCATAGATCATTCATAGATTTTTGCAGGTGATTAGATGTTGTATTTAGTGTTTGTTAAATGTTCCTGATCGTGACAATTTTCGTTAGAAGTTATCTAGTGAATTAAAATGATACCTTCAATTAAGCTTTAAAATTTGTTAATAAGTTTTTACCATTTTAAAATCAACACCAATAGAAAATTCTAAAGTATTAATGCGAAAGAATGTCTCAATTGAAACTGTATCTAACTTTCTTTGGCACTATGTTCCTTCTAGTTCATCACTTTCGCCGCCCTCGTGGCTGCCGCTAACGCCGGAATATTGCCAGCCGCGCCCTTGGCTTACCACGCGGCGCCAGTCGCCGTGGCCGCGGCACCAGTGGCCAAGGCCGTGGTCGCCAAGGCCATCGACGCCGATTACGACCCTCATCCGCAATACAGCTACAGTTACGACGTCCAAGACAGCATCACCGGGGATTCGAAAAACCAATACGAAACCCGCGACGGTGACTTAGTCCAAGGAAGCTACTCTCTCCTCGAAGCCGACGGCACCAGGCGCACAGTCGACTACACCGCTGACCCTGTCAACGGATTCAACGCCGTAGTCCGCAAAGAACCAGCTGCCTTGGCCGTCAAAGCCGTCGCCGCCGCCCCAGCCATCGCTAAAGTAGCCTACGCCGCCCCAGCTGTAGCTAAAGTCCATTATGCCGCACCAGCGGCCTATGCCCCAGCTGCGTACGCCGCCCCAGCTGCCTACGCTAAAGTTCACTATGCTGCACCAGCTGCCTATGCCGCACCAGCTGCTTACGCCCCAGCTGCCTACGCTAAAGTTCACTACGCTGCACCAGCTGCCTATGCCGCACCAGCTGCTTACGCCCCAGCTGCGTACGCCGCCGCCCCAGTAGCTAAAATCGCGGCACCAGCTTACGCCGCGTACGCCGCTCCAGCTTATGCTGCCCAAGCTTATGCCGCCCCAGCCTACGCCAAGTTCGCTGCTCCTGCCCTCCTCCACTGATTCCCAAAATCCCGAAATGGGTAACAGGCTTTTGAGGCTAACTGGTTTTGAGAGATACTTAAATTAAGGGTGTTTAATTCGATTGGAAGACTCGATCAGGTTTGATTTATTAATTTTTCGTCGATCAAAATTGATAAGATTTGGTATGTATCTTTATTAGGTATGTGTTCGTTTCGTTCTTTAAGAATACCCGTATTGTTCTATCTTACTGAAAGTGTTAACGAGTTCCTAAGGAATTCTAAGAAGTTCTTAAACAATTTCAATAAGATAAGCAAATGGTTTATTGGGATTTAGAAACGTATCTTACAACAAAAATTCACTTTTACTATTGGATCTTATCTGTTTGGATTTGCTGGATTAGAAAACAATCGTTGAATCGTATTTGGAACGGTTGTTTGAAAAACATTTTGTGATTTTATGGGGTTAGCTAATGACAATTGGTTATGACGCTCAAAATCGAGTTCAGCACCTGGCCTTTCAAATTCATCCAACTTTTCACCTTTTCATTAGTTTTATTTATTGTCCACTAGACTCTTTGATTTTCCAGCTTTAATTAATTCTTTTCTATCTCGATGTAAAGTTCATTTCCTGTGATACTGGGCAATGAAAGGGTCTAGTAATCGACTCTCGTTGCCACATCTATTCATTCCTAATGATCCACCACCATCATCCAATAACAATATCTATTAGTCAATGTTTTCATTCTCTAATAAAATCTCAATTTTATATGAGACCACTTTGACTTGGTGGAATCGAATAGATGTTGCATCGAATTAAAGAGTCCATTTTAAGTGTGAGGAGTTAAAAATCATTCAAATCAGTTCGATCATTTTAGGGTTCATAAAAAGAACACCTTCATTTTTAAGTACAAATGTTTTTTAAGTGAAATAATCAGTTTATGTTCAAACGTAACACGAAAAAAAAGAAAACAATATAAATTTTCAAAGCTACCAAATTAATTTCTACGGGCTTGAAAATTGCAAGTCGTTTTGAGCTTCAGAAGACTTTTTAAAATCTCGGTAGCGTTGTCTAACGAATTGGAACAAAGAATTTTATTTAATGCAGATACTTCTCGCGCAGAATATGAATCAATTTTTGTACTTCGAGTTTTGTATATGAGTCAAAGAAATCGTTTGCATTCAATGCGCGCGAGCGAATGTTGCAACTTTTCTTGCGTTTTATTTTATTACTACATTTTTTTGCAGAACACAATTTTTGCGCTGCTCGCAATTTATCATTGTAAACATTGTCCATCTGCAATTGTACATTCTACGAGCGATATGCGTTTTACAGGATTTGCAATTGCGTACAAAATGTTATGTAACACACACATTGAAGTGCCATAATAAATGTATCATTAATAAATGATTGGATATTATTATTAAATTATCCTTTACGTTATTTGAAAAAATGAAAATTTTTTGCTCAATTGTAATTGACGCTGTATTTTGTGCGTCTATTATTTAGCAAATGAATCTCGATAGATATTAAATTTATTATATTGCAGATACATTCAAACAATAGTTACTGCCTTTCAATAGATTTTTATTGGCAATATAACTTTTAAATTATTTGAGAACCATTTCTTTTCCTTTGAAAGAACAATTCTATTAAAATAAATAGCAAATACCTGTGATGACTTCCTTTATTCAATACAAATAAACTAGTCCATAAAATATTTAACAAGATCCTTTATACTTGTTATAAAGTTTTAATGGATTTTTCTTTTATTTTTGACAGGTGAAACAGCGCAATGACTTTATACCTGAAAGTACTTTTAAATTGCATCATATCCAAAATGAGCAGTCACTTCCCACTGCAACAGCCTTAACTGTTTATATCTGTAATACGGACGCGCAAAATCAAAGATCCTTTTCTCGAGCGAGTAATGGTCGGTTATTGTGAGAATCTCCTTGAGACCCGTCATTTTAAAAGGTACCATTCGTGAATTCCGAAGCGAGCACAAAAGGGCTCGCGCGAGCACGCTTCAATGAAGATTATTTCTCCAACAAACATGGTCATATTTCGCGAAGCTACATTTACTACAATCACTGCACAATATCGCCGATAAATTTTATCAGATGTTTCATTTATTCGCAAAAAAAAAAACGTTTTATTATTTTTACTGTACAATTATATTTCTATTTTTTGTATCACATAAAAATATGTTTTTTTTTTATTTGATTCATTTTGAATAAAATAATATTTATAATTGCATTGCATTTCAGAATATTATAAAATTCGCATGATTTTGCATCATTTTTGCATCTGTACAGAAAACATCGACAATAGAAATAAACGTCAGCGAGGCAGGAACAGTGATACTTGTCAAACGATTTTTTCGGAATTCCTGAAAACAGTTCTCTTCTAGACGAAATATAAATTTCAGTTGGTGATTTATTGCCGCGTTGCCGATATTACCAGACGTGTGTGTACCATAATTACAGGACGTTCGCGAAAAGTATTAACACGCCCACGTAATAAAATATCTCGTAGTCAATAACTTAAAGTGCTGAGAGAAAAATAAAATTTCTGTTTTACTGTCCTGTCTTTAATAAACTCCGCGAATATAAAATTACAGTTCCTTTGTATGAACTGAAAAATGACGCAATCAACTATTTTTTCCGCCCATCACCATTTTCTCAATGAACATCTATGAACTTTAAGAAATTTTTTTTTTTTTTTTTTCCAGAAGTAAGCCGTCCCCATTCATACTTTTTCATTCAAGTTTGTTGCATTAAAAGTCTGCAATTTAGTGAAAAATCTCCAATTGAAAATAATTGCAATTAAATTCGTGTCTCGTGTAAGATATTTTGAATTCCCATCGAAAGAAAATACCTAAGAACTATTCCAAAATAAATGATCATTGACAAATACTCCAAAAACCATAACTCATTCATATCCTATAAATCATTTTAACGACCCTTTAGTATAAGTTTCATAAACATTTTATGTATTTATTATCCTTGGAGGAGAATATTTAACGCATTTACAACTCTCTCAATGACAAGAAAAAAAAAAAAAAAAATTAAAAGAAGCCCAATATACAACTCTGTTAAAGCAATAACAATACTTTTATCGTTCGTTGTCAAACGTTATCTGGTGTCACTTGGTTTTCGTTGATTCCACAAATCATCCTTTTATTTACGCCGGATGGCTTTGTGGTCCACTTCGGCATTTCGATAAATTATGAACGACCTTTCTTTTTTCGTTGGTTCGACTGTCGCGAAATTTATGTAATCGCACAATGCAGCTTTTCGTTGCATAGTGACGTTGGGTGTGGTTAACCCAATAGCAATTATTCGATTATTCGGTGAAAGTAAGTATATGTATCTGCTTACTTTACTTGGACCAAACGCAAGCATTTCACGGAGCGGACCATAACATCGACGGTTACATCACATAACGGTCATTCGATCCAACAGACGAAGAGCTTCGATGACTTTGGTATAAATGCATGCCGCAACCCAGGAAGAGTCACAGTATCACATAGCTCATTGATCTCAGAACATATTTCTTTGCCAACATGCGTCTCAAGGTAAGGGAGCCTCGGTTTGCACATTTTCCTGCGAAATTTTTATATATATCACTAGCACGTACACGTTTATGAATATATATATATATAGACACTATACATATCTTAATATATATAATTTTCGAAACAAATTCGAGGGCACTCACGAAGGCAAATTATTAGTTGCGTAACGTCATTACTTATTTCGTATATAGCTGACTTCATTTTCTGTAAGAAATGAAGGTTTTAAAGTGTTTCATTGTTTGACTTGACAGAAATGTTATAAGGTCTTTTGTAAATTATACGGTTTTATATGGTGAACATTTTTAAAGGATGGTTACCATGTTTATTTGTATGAAATTTTAATTTACGTTCTCGCAAAAAAGTCTCAGACGAAAGGAACATTGTTCGTAGGATATTTATTTATTTTTTTTTTTTTTTTTTTTATTAAAAACATTTTTCAAGTATTTATAATGAATTAGTTCAATACCAAATTATGACATGAAAATTATTTCAGGTCCTCGTCATAGCTTTGTGCTGCATTTCCTTATCAAACGCCGGACTATACAGTGCTCCACTACTAACTAAACCAATAGACAATTCCTACAATCTAAATGCTCAGTACAGCTTCTCCTATGGAGTGCAAGACCTTTTAACTGGAGACGTTAAGAGCCAACGAGAAACGAGGAATGGGGACCAAGTGGAAGGAAGTTACAGTCTTCTGGAACCAGACGGCACTAAACGTATTGTAGACTACACAGCAGATTCTAGAAATGGATTTAATGCCATCGTCAGGAAAGAAGCTGCAAAATTAGCAGTGTCATCTTTATTACAAAATAAATATGCTGCTACATCTTTATTGTATGGTGCACCATCCAGTGGATATGCTCCAGCACATTCTCATTTGTTCCACGCAGTATCAGCTAAAGCTCAACCTGCACCAGGTTATGGAACCCCAGATGATGATTATGCATCTAAAGGATACACTTACAATCCACCGAGTGTGAGTTTTGGCACACCAGTAGTTAAATATCCAAGTGCTGGTTACACCTATGCTGCTCCAATTCCTAATTACGGATTACCAGCAAAATATGTATCCCCAGCTATTGATTATGCACCACCAACTAGTATCAAGTACGTTCAAGCCCCAGCTATTAAGTATCCAACACCAGCCGTGACTTATGGAACACCAGTTGCAAAGTACTTGACTCCAACATATAATTACGCACCACCAGCTTTCGCATACGGTGCGCCACTTCAACAGAAATACGTCACTCCAACATTTAGTTACGCTTCTTACGCTCCAGCCATTTCATACGTGACACCATTAAAACAGAGACCAGCTCAATTTTATGGTGCTCCTCTGAAACAAACGTTTACTCCAGTTGTGACTGTTGCAGCTCCAGTAAAGCAGACGATTGCTCCAGCCCCAGTATTTGCTTCCCCGGCCAAATTCGAATCACTGGGATACTTTTACGAACGACCTAACATGACCCTTCAAACGCCATCGTCGTCTTATGGGCCACCATTGAAACAATATCCAACTCCAGCTCCAGAATATGGTGTTCCAATAAAAAAGGAACCTCTCCCAGCACCAGATTATGGCGTCCCGATTAAGAAGGAACCTGTTCCAGCGCCAGAGTATGGTGTTCCTATTAAAAAGGAACCTCTTCCAGCACCAGATTATGGGGTCCCAATTAAGAAAGAGCCTGTTCCAGCTCCAGAATATGGTGTTCCAGTGAAGCAACAATTGTTTACTATTGTACCTGGAAAAATTTACGCCCCAACTGCTCCTGTAAAATTTCTCCGACCAGAAGAAGCCACAAAAATAATGCTTCAAGCGCAAGTTCCTCTTTCTTACGTGTCTCACGTTAAATACGTTACACCGTACTTCTCGTATTCGTTCTAGAAGATTCCTTCTTTCCCATTGTGCTCGTATCGTGATAAGACTGACTCTGTACTGTATTTAATTTTATCGACTGATATCAGGATTTTGTATATATATTCTTTAGTTATGTGTAAGTCGATTATAGATAGAACAAATAAATGATTTATGAATGAATATTGATGTTACCGATATTTATTTCACTGGTTAATTTTTCTTTCTAATTTTTAAGTTATTAATTATATTATAATGTATACGTTATTCTTTTTTGACAAACAATGACTCAATTAGTAGTGCAAATGATATAAAACTTGATGATTACATGAATTGCAAATTTTACCAGTTAAATTCGTTATTTAGAAATTTTCAATATCTAACTTAAAAAAAAGAGCATCAGAATGAAAAGAATGCCCAGTTAAGAATAAACGAGTCTTATAAGTAAATATTTGTCCTCGTGGAATTCTCTTTTTGTCTCGGTTTTGGTAACGCGTGCTCTCGGAGGTGAAGCACCGTCCTTTCGTTTCGGCCCAATTACTTGTTATTCTTCATGCAGAAAGTTTCATTGCATAATAGTACCGACCGACTTTTTATAGCACATTCTTCTCGAAACAAGACACAAATTTACTCTTTTTTACTCTAATTAAACGCCCATTTAAATAGTTTATTATTTAATTCAATTATCCAATTAATTTCATGATTTTATACAGAGATAATTACTTTTGGAAATATTGATATTTAATGTCACAAAAAATATCAGATACACAAAATAATTTGCTCCTGAAAATATTGTTGTTTTAATAATTAGTCGTGAGATTAATTTTTTTTTATTTTTTATTTTCTTTGTAGTTAAAAATGTAAAGTAGTATGAAATTTTTCTTGATTTTTTGCTTGACTTTTTTTTACTTCAGTTTTTATATAAAAAGGTATATCTTTGAAGAGAATTAATCACGGCGATACAAAATACAAACGACGAAAGAATATATGTCGAAACTTAATATTGCTTTGTTTGTTTAATAACGTAACTTAATTATGCAGGAAAAAAATGGTGTCATAATAAATATAACATTAAAGTGAAAAAAAAATTAAGTACACGTGTTACGTTCTGTCTTTTTTTTTATGAATTACTAATAGTAGATCTTGTAAAATAATTAATTGTTCTTCATTACACATGAATATAATAAATTTGAGACTTTTTAAATACTTTTCAACGTTTTATTATTTTAATTTAAATTACAGAATAGAAATATATAGAAAAATCTTAAAAATAATGTCTTAAAAAGATATTCTGATTGTTAGCGTTACACGTACAGTGGAGTGGAGTGATAAAAAGCACGACTAGGATTGGTTTTTAGAGCGACGTGCAATGGTTCTTTATGCACGATTGCGTTGAATCCATTGATGGGATCAGCAGTGTATTCAATAGTACGTCTAGTACCGTCTGGGTCGATTAGGGAATAGCTGCCTCTGACGACGTCGCCATCGCGAGTTTCCTGCTGGCTTTTGTAATCTCCAGTAAGACTATCGCGAACGTCATAGGCGTAACTGTATTGAGGACGGGGGTCGTGATTTACGTCCAGGACTTTGGCAGCCACTGCCAAAGGCTGTTTAGAATGATAGACAAATGGTGTTGGAGTCAGAAGACCAGCGTTAGTCACTGCAAGAAAAGTTCCCAAGAGAAAGAAAATCTGAAACAATATAACGTTGTAAATTTCGCAATCTTTAAACAAAAGACATTTAACAAATAAATAAGATTGAATGAATAAAATTCACTGATAAAAGGTTTTAATGGAAACCAAAGTCTTATAAAAATATCACGATGGGAATTTTGCAAAATCAATAACATCCTGAGAGAACTTTTAGCACATTTGTAAAGAATTTTGCAAAGATTCGCAGAACTTTGAAAAACTTTATAAACATTTATGAAACATCGACAAATAATATTCACAGAGATTATTAACACACTTTTGCAGTAAGAAAAAAATATTCACAATTGCACAATCCCAAGAAACAATTCAACGTCGATATAAATCGCGAGCTAATATTCGCGCACTAAACGCTCACCTTGAATGCCATATTTACGTTACGTTCGTTGTTGACTGATGCTGGTAGGTACCCCTTGCTGCACTTATATACCTTAGCCCTAATTGCTTGAGACGTAAAGTTTCGCGAGTGTCGAAATTTGCGAATTTGTTTATTTTTGTTCCGCTTTTTTCGGCCATTAAGAAAATGTAACGACACGAGCATTGTTACGTTCGAGTACCATAAGACCGGTTGTAGCCACTAACACTCAAGACAATCCACTTCTGATATCAGTTTGCGAAGAGACTCTCGATTTTTACCAGATAAGAAAACATTGCGCTCGCAAGAATTTTCAATTCAAATGTACCATTGTTTAATCGTTTTTACGCTTATTTTTTTTTGTCGTTTATTAAATAACATTGTAAAATATATTCTTGTTATTTAAAATTAATTATAAATAATAAATCTATAATAAATTACGATATAGAAATTTGATTTTAAAAATCTGAAAACTTTCTCCAGTAGAATGTGCTGAACGATCATTATGAATGTAAATCAGATTTAAGTAGTACAAGTCTTTTAAGTCAGACATATTGCACTAATTAGAACGACTTAGAAAGTATTAACATTATAAACAAAATAATTTTGTATAAATTTTCATTTTGATACAAGATACTATTCACAATCTCCAACAATTAATAACCCTTCATCTCTCCTTGGAATGACCTTGAGATATAACCATCAATAATACCATCATTACTATTCTGAAATTATAAGTTTAATTTTTAATCCATCAGTGCAATTACATAAAAATAATAAACCGTTACACAAAAGTGTCGTTAATTTTTCATTTCAAAGTCACGCACAATAGATATTTGGAAGATTTGTTAATAGTTTACGAAACGAATGCAATCGAAGGTCGCGTCGAACGTTGTTCTGAAATGTGCTTTAGTATAAAGGACATAACGAGATTATGTAACGGTGATTGAGAGTGATTTACGTATGCATCAGTGTGACATTGCTCGATGCTTTTACTTATTACACCCACGCATCTGCAGTAGCGTTGTGTAAAAACAAACATTACGATTTGACATGCAGGCGGCGTTCGACAAGTGTGCTGGTTTAGTTGACGTACTAAAAAAAAAAAAAAAAACGAAGAGAGAAAAAGTCGACATCAACGTAATCAATGTATTACATACATGAATGACTATGAATTAAAGTGAAATGTCAGAATAGCGATGTCAAATTAATAACAATAGGTATTTGTAAAACGAAATACAAAAAGCTTGCTTTTCATGAATTGACGTACAATTCTGTGTATTGTTTGACATATGTATCAACACCTTTTGGTAAAAATTGCACAATATAATTTGTGTATGTATAAAATTACGTTTTATTAGAATTATAAAAAATTACAATGTTTTTTTGCTCAATAATATCATTGTATTGTACAAAAATAATTATTGTAAATTATTAACAACTTAATTCATCACAAGAGATCTATTAAAAATTAATACAAACTTACCGAGGTAGCAGTGAAGAATCTCTTGGAATGTATTACATGGATTAACCGACGCATAACTTAACTGGTATAAGTAACAAATATTAACATTAAAATTTGTTCAACAAAACATCGTACAATTTATACATACAATTTAAATAGCGTATCCAGCAGCTGCATAAGTCAATGGTGCAGCAATGGCTTGTAACCTTGAATCGACAATTTTTGCTGGCGCTGGGTATCCCAGTGGGGCTGCGACTACCGGCGCAGTTGCATATTTAGCGTATCCAACTGCAGCAGGTGCGACTGCAACTGGTGCTGCTGCGTATTTAGCAAAACCAACTGCAGCCGGCGCAGCAACCACTGGCGCAGCCGCATACTTGGCATAACCCACAGCAGCTGGGCCAACTGCAACTGGTGCAGCTGCATATTTAGCAGCTACAACTGGTGCAGTTGCATATTTAGCATAGCCTAAGGCAGTTGGAGCAACTGCAACTGGAGCAGCTGCATATCGAGCAATACCAACAGGCGCAGCTGCATATCTGGCAGCAATAACTGGTGCGGCTGCGTATTTAGCTAATCCTACAGCGGCTGGGGCAGCAACAACTGGTGCGGCTGCGTATTTAGCAGCGATGACTGGGGCAGCTGAATATTTCGCGATACCAACAGGTGCTGGCGCCGCAATAACTGGAGAAGCTGCATACTTAGAAACGGCTGGAGCGACAGCAATTCGTTCAGCATCGACTACTGGGGCTGCGGCATATTTTGCAACTGCAACTGGTGCTGCAACGGCTGCAATAGCTGGTTCGCGACTGACGACGGCGTTGAAACCATTGATTGGATCTGCGGTATAGTCCACAATTCTTCGTGTGCCATCAGCCTCGATCAATGAATAACTACCTTGAACAATATTTCCATTTCTAGTTTCGTATTGAGCCTTGGAGTCTCCTGTTACGGTATCCTGGACGTCGTAAGCAAATTGATATTGGGGCAGTGGATCTACATCTTCAACTTGGGCGACCACTGGCGCCGCGGGTGCTATAACTCCCGCGGACACTGAGGCAGCCAGACAAAGTAACAGGATTTTCTGTGATAATTGAAAAATTGTTTTAAACAATTTGTTAATAACAAATGATTATCGTTGCACTTATTTTATACAATGAATACGTTTCATTATTAAATGTTTAATCAAATATTATTGAATATAAAAAATTTGTTGAATTCTGTTTAAATAAAAAAAAAAAAAAAAAAATTCAATTTTTTTTACCTCAAAAGCCATTGCTAACTGATTTGTTAGACTTGATGATGATTTCGGATAATGATATCTGAACGACTCTTCTCGATCTTATATTTGAAAGCCCCTCCACTATTTTTTGTCGGTTATTGCGCGCATCACCGCATTGTTACTGGATATGTTAGGTAATTCGATTGGTATTTCACGTTGGACGAGTGATGCGCCCGCATACCAATTGTCCGAAATTCAATCCAGAACAAAGATTATCACTGATTATCAATTTAATGACCCATCCTCAAATTTGCGTACTAAATCCCAATTTTACAAGTATTTCTTAATATATCGTGAACAGTGTTTAATCATACAACTTTTTATTTATATTTTTCTTAGTTATCGTTATAACAAGACTATTATTTTTTGAAGAAAAATCGCTATCTCAAGGAATTTGCTATCTAGAGAAAATTTCAGTGCGAAAAGTTTCTCTATCGCGAACTGTTAGACAGCGTTGTTTTGCGCGGTGGAATGCGTGTGTTTTACGTTTGATTAAAAATGCTCGTGGACTGTTGCGCGTATCAAAAGAATGAAGAGCCTTGTTAGACATTATCTCGTTTGGGGCGATTCAAAAGTCCACGATACCACGACGACATGAGAAGCGCTTATATTTTTTAAGTATAGCACATTGATATGGCAAATAAAGCAGGGTAATGCGTCTATGTTGCACGGTGAAGACGATGTATGGATCAGATTGTCGTGACTTATGCTACGGCCGTGAATGGGAGGCTGGATGAGATTTACACGATGACGATAAAAGGATTTAAGCTGTGTTCAGGAAAGACAGAATTGCAGCCCCGACCTTCGCTGCAATTGTATATCACAGTTTTATTATGCCAGATTTATATTTCAAACAACTGCGATCATTCTGTAACAACGTACTCCATTTAAATAGATATTTTTGGACGTTCACTATTACATTTCAACAGAGTTGAAATTAAATTTGTTTTATTTCTAAACAATGTAATTATCATTCCAAAAATTTTGCAACAATTATAATACACGTGGTAACTAATGAATACATAATTAAATTTTGCAAATTCATTTATTTAAAAACGACTTGCAAAATACTTTGCAAAAATATTGGGTATACCCATTGTGAATCACCGATAATTGCAAATTCTGATTCAAGGCCAATTGCGAAAATCTTCGAAAAGTCCGCGTTCGTTCTAGTTCAGACCCGTGACTTATTTAATTCGCGGACGTCTTCATTTTAATCGTAACGTAACAATGTTATCATTGTTTTTTTTTCAATGAGTGGGAGTGTACCGTTTAGAAATTGCAAAACCACTGGACAATATATAAGCGTTGCGATTGTCTTCGAAACTATCAGTAGCGTCTTCAATTATTGGTGACAGTCGTTTGCCAAATAGCCCAAGAAAAGTTTTCTACAATGGCTGATCAGGTACAGTGAAATCAGTGCTGACAGTTCGTGATTATGTGATACTGTTAAAATTTCATTGCGAAAATAAACAATGAAACATGTGATTAAATTAAAATTTATTTATCATGATTGTGAAAATAGAATTTCCCTACAATTTAAATTATATTGAAAAAAAAGTTTTGTAAAAATGAAAAAAAAAAAAATTATATAATACAATACATATAACGTCAGTATTGATAATCTTCTTTAACTTTTACAGAGTTTCTTGTTTGTTGCCATTTTTACCATTCTTGGCCTCACAAATGGTGCAGTAGTGCCGGTTGCACCAGTTGCTCCAGCAGTGCTCGCAAAGATTGAAAATTTTGATGCAGCGCCCCAATATTCTTTCGCTTACGATGTTCAGGATTCCATAACTGGTGATTCTAAAGCACAGTATGAAACAAGAAATGGTGATATTGTCCAAGGAAGTTATTCTTTGATCGAGCCCGATGGCACCAGAAGAGTTGTGGATTATACTGCTGATCCAATCAATGGATTTAATGCAGTTGTAAACAGGGAGCCAATTGTAGGAGTCGCCCCAGTTATAGCACCAGTAAAGGCTGCACCAATTGTAGCTACTGCTCCAACTCCAATTATTGCTAAAACTGCACCAATTGTGGCTGCTGGACCAGCTGTTGTAAGAAGCTATTATGCATCTGGACCAGTGGCTCTTACTTTACCACGTGCCGTTGCAGCCAGACTGACCGTGCCAGTTTCAAATAATTATTATATTTAATAATTTGCAAATGGCTGATTTAGCAAATGATTTTATTGTAAATATATTAAATGAAAACATTTTGTATATAAATCATGTGTAAATAAATTGAACGATATTTAATCTGAGATAGTTATGTTTTTTCTACTCCATTATAAGAAAAATATATTCACAATGTATATGAATTTTTTTTTTTTATTTCGTCAATGACAAAATTAATGAATGTCGAATTCAGGTCCCAAAATATTCAAATTTCAAAATGTCTATGAAATCTGTTACCATTACTGTAAAAATTACACAATATACTGTTCTAATGAAAGTAAAATGAAGTGAACTTATATTAACATAATATCTAAATCATATTTGATTCAACTAGTTTGTAAAAAAAAACTCTCTCTCCTCATTCTTGCATTCATAAAATTGCGAAAGTATGTATATCGTTTGGGAGAGGAGAGGATTCTAATAAGTATAAATAGGCTGCCGAATTAGTTCAGTTTATCATTCAATCAACGTTGATCGAATAACTTACAATGGCATTCAAGGTATGAAATTATTAATCACAAATCGATATTTTTAATTTATTTTAACAAATCATATGTAACAAATAATAATTAAACATAGATATCTGCAAAGCTTAATGTGAAATAAAATGTTATTAAAACTTTTTTTGGATTATAAAATTAATAAACAAATGAATAACGCAAAATAATGGAGTTATATATTAATAAATTAATAAACGTTTCAGTTCATCGTCTTCGCCGCTTGTTTGGCAGCCGCCAACGCTGGATACTTGGCCCCAGCAGCCCCATTGGCATACGCCAGCCATGCCACCCCAGTCGTAGCCGCGCCAGTGGTCAAGACCCTGGCAGCAGTCGACTACCACCACGAGCCAAAATACTCTTTCGGCTACGGAGTCCAGGACTTGCACACCGGTGAC
>JABFQA010000887.1:0-16264 GCA_022817065.1 Probaryconus sp. ZL-2020 | reverse complement strand
TTTATTATCCTTGTATACGAAGTCCTGAGGGTATCTTTGAAATACTATCAATTGGACGCATTTCATCCGATTGGCTTCAAATTTATCCCACATTTAGTTGAAAGTGTCCTCTAAAACATAGCGTTATAGTATTTTAATTTTTTTATTTTTTTTTTTTATATTTTTTTTATTATTTTTTTTTCATTTAAAGAAATTTTTTTATTATTTTATTTAAACATTTTTATTTTTAGTTTTTTTCTTTTTACAGAAAAAAAAAAATTTTTTGTTTGAGGGGGAACAAAGATTTACAGGACAATTTTTTAGAGGGTCTTGCCTTTAACAGATATCATATCTTTTTGTTGTTTTTTTTATGCGAAGTAGAACGATTTTTTTTAGAGAGAAACAAAATTTTTTTGGGAGGATTTTTTATTTTTTTTGTTTTTTATTTATTTTTTTTAGAGGACGAATTTTTGATTAGAGAGAAAAAGGAATTTTGGCGGAGAACAAAGATATATGGGACAATTTTTAGTGAAATTATTTTTTTACAGTTTCTTGCCTTTAAAAATACCTTTAAACGATATCATATTATTTTTGTTCTTTTGATTAATAGTAAAGACGAAACGATTTTTTTAAGGGGAGAGTAAAAATTTTTTGAAGGAAAATAAAAATTTGAGGTACTATTTTTTTGGAGGGAATGAGGATTGGATTAATTACACAAAGATGAAATAATTTTTTTTTTTGGGGGGGGAGAACAAAGATTAGAAATTTTTTTGGAGAGGAACAAAGGGAGGCGGATAAACCGAAGTGCGTAAAATCTTACCGAACTCTTTACAATGAAATTGTAATTTTAGGGGATATCACTTATTTTTGTTGCATTTCATAAATCATAAATAAATATTATTACTGTTTATTTTTAATTATCTTACTAAGGAAAAGAAGGTCATCATATAAAATAAAATTTAAGTGAAATACTATTAATATATTTTATAATTTTCTGGGGTATACAGACCTCCTAGAAATTTTGATTGTACATTTATACTTTAGGCATTTTTAAATAATATACAAATATAACACAAGAATAGCAACTAGAATTTTTTTATTTAAGAATTTTTGATACCATAAACAATATTCTTTTACATAAACTTATCACTGTGCTTCATTTAAACAAACTTATTAAATAACTACTAAATAAAATACTAAGGAACTAAACAAAATCTCTATAACAATTGAATTTATCAAAACATTACTAAACATGGATTGGTTACCCATCGGAAATCAAATTCAAACACATTCAAACTGAAGAAAAAACTCTTTAGGAAATTTCCACCAACAAAAGGCCCAGAAACAAGAATTAATAAAAATAATCATTAATAAATTAATTTAAACATTAATGAATTTATTCATGGCAAAAATTTCCTTTATAGAGTTATGAGATCACTTAGTTAATTAATTTCTTTTCCATCTTGCGGAACGATACAATTTACCAATAGGTGAAATCAAACCGGGCGACATTATTTCGCGATTAGCCTCGGAACTGGAAATGCTCCAAGCAGAAACCCTGGCATAGACCTCGGTATCTTGTGGACTTCGGGTGCACGATCAAAACACTGACATGACATCAATTTCTTCGTGGACTCATCTCTCATTTCACAAATTTTTGGCGCTTTATTTACACATCCTCCATCGTTACTGACTCGCCCTCTTCACTCATACTTTTCCAGAATTGCCAATTCGTCGTCTGGAATTCTTACATCGTTGTATGTCTTAACTCATGGAATTGATCCCCAAAATTAATCTTGCTGGATTAGACCCATGCAGGTTCCCCCGCGTGTGATATAAAGAGCAGAATTAAACAGCAAGCCAACTACTTCCACATGATAAAAATATAGGTTTGCGGTACTGTTCGCCAAAATTGAAACACCATTTGGGGTAAAAAACTCGTTTCTCTTGCAGTTGCCTTGAATATTTTTGGAAAGTTTTCGAAGGTCGTCTTGGAGTGTGACGATCGAAAAAAGGTTTTCCTACGAAAGGTGGTAAGCTGATATTTGTACTGTCTATATGACACATTACAGACATAACTGGTTTCGATCCAAGGTTCATGAAATAACACCAGACATCAGAGTCCCAATGACTTCCATCATATAAAACAATAATTTCTTCGTGTCGTAGAGATCCTGATACAAAGTTCCTGGGATGTATCTTTTGAAATTCTCTCCACATCAGCTGCTTAGGTGGCATGAGTGATAGAGTTTGTGTGAGAAGGTTTCGCTGCAGGTTTCGCTACCGCAGTGTCCTGAAGATGTTGGAGTAGCTTAAGGTAGAATGGCTGATGCTGATTTCCTCGATGAAGGTTTCTGCCCAGGAAGTCCAGCCGGCAACGCAAACCTAACTCTAAAAAAAAAATCTAACTTTAAATAGGGGAAGGTGTCCTGCCTAGGTACACTGAACTGAACGCAACTACACTTTGTTTGAATAAGAATACATTGGATTACGTGTCCCAAAACAGGATATGTTCCCCTACATCTAAGTGTACATACAGAATTTTTGTAAAGAAATTAAATTATATCACAAAAATTTAATGCACAACACTTCCCTTCTCACTTTAACAGACTTAGGACTGTCCGTGTGACATATTACACAGGTGTGATTAAAAACGTTATGCAAAGCATTTCATCACTGAGACTGTTTTCTTTATTATCAAACTCTTCTTTGTTAACACCAAATTATCCTCATTTATATCTTGGAAATAATCTTCCGTGATGAATGTTGCTGTGGTCAGTTGTTGGCATTTTTTTGTATTAAATTTTACATTCCATAAGCGTAAAAAACCGTTTGTTTATTTATTATATTTTTTCAAAATTCGAGTTGTGTTTCTAATGCTATTATATGCAGTGTTTGTACATTGATGAATGTACACTTTACCATCACGAAAATGTTAACACTTTTTCGGTCTAGCCCAAATTACACTATGTGATAAGTGCCTGATTTCAACACCGGAATTTTTACAATGTAGCTGTCTCAAAATTCATAATTATTTTCCAATCCGGCATGCGCCGCATTTCTATTCTTCAGTAAATTTGGAAGAAAGAAGAGCTTGAAGTTGTCTTCTTTTGAATAAACTTTTAATAATAAAATGTCGTATTTGATTAATTAATTAATATAAATTAACAATATTTATTAATAATATTTTTACATTTATTATTATATTTGTAATAAATTTATGGAATGCATAGGTTGCAAAATATCTAAAAATGCAAACAATGGTGGAAGTTTAAACCGCGTAAACAATAAAGGATTAATTTTTATAAATTTTTAATTCTATTCTACTTAATTTTCTGTAATATTAACATATAAACATTTTTAGAATTTCGTGGCCAATTCTTTTTTTCAATGCATGAATCATTTACTTCGAACCATAATTTTTCTTTCTTGATCATGCAAGTGTAATGTCCTCCCTCCATTGATAATCCATGATGAAATGTTGCACTAATAACTTTATAACTTTGATTTTGAATATGATATACATCTGTAGATACTCCTTTTATGTTAATATTGTAATTAATTTTTTTAGATTCTATTCCGTCATTTTCAAATAACTCAATTTGCAAAACTAAAAAGTCTCTAGGGTTACATATTTGTGTTTTATGTAATAAATAACGATGTCCACATTTTTCACATTTACCTTCTACTCGATTTTTTTTCGTTATTTGTGCATCAATAAGTGTCTGCAGTGAAACGCTCTTTTTATTATTTTTGAAACAGTTAACAGATAAAGTAACTATGAGGTGATCATCTTCTTGTTTATTATTATACGTACAATTATTATTGCAACAAATTATGGTATATATTTTTGTATGCTTCATTAAGTTAAACAAATCATCAATTTTAACACACAAATCATTCATAAATTCTACAGAGTCTTGCTGCAATGGAGGAACATACTTTTCATTCGCGAATCTTCTTATAGCAGTTATGTCAAGTGTTTTGTTTTTATCCATATAATTTTTAATGGCAATGTTTAATGTATGCTGATGTGATAATTTCAATAATCTATTTTTTATAATATTGCAATTAAATAAACATTGAATAACTGAATTAGCATAACATGATACTCCATCTTTATTTTGTAATCCACGCAATACAAATTCACTGTTGTTAGGATCAGGTAAGGCTAAATCAGGTAAATTCTTCAAATTTTGATAGTCAAAAACTTGTCTCGGTATGATCCAATAATTATCAATAGTTTTTGTTAAATTATAATTTGTTACTTTAATACACGGTAAATCAGGCCTATATTTTTGTTTCAATCTATTGTATTCGTTTAATGCTTCTGCGCTAGCTTTTATTGAAGCTGGATCGAAATTAATTAAATGCAATCCATCTAATGATGTTACTCTTGATAATGCTACATATATTTGACCATGAGCAAACATACTATTTCCAGCATCTACAACAACACTATTTACGCTCATTCCTTGAGATTTATGAACTGTAATAGAGTAACTTAAACATATAGGAAATTGTTTTCTTATAACAAATGCTTTATCTATAATTTCAAATTTTACATTTGATCTTTCGATATTATGATTTATTCCTGATGATAAAGTAAGCGTTACTTGTTCAATATCATTCTTATCGTCAATATTTCTTTTAATTGCACTTACAACACCTACTGTACCGTTAACTAGTCCTTTGGTAACATCGATATTTCTTGTAATCATTACTTTAGCACCAATTTTGATTTTTATGACTTTTGGAATTCCACCTGATCGTGAACAGTCTTCATCATCAGTTTCTAAAGCTTTATTTACTTTTTTAATTAAATAACGTGGACAGTCTATTGCATCATTTGCAATTAATTTTATTTCATCTGATGAAATTCGTGATAACATTTCGTTATTTAGTGTTTCACACATGTATCGAGTTGGAAATAAGCAAACAGTATCAAATGCTAATGTATCGATGAAACTACACAATTCTAGTAATCTGTCGTGACAACTTGATGATTTAAAAATAATTTTTCTGCTGTTTATCATTTGCATATCTTCACTGTTTAGAAAGCCCACGCGTAAACGAGAAAGCATTTGTGAATATATTAAATCATTCTTTTGTCTCATATTAATTGTTAATTCATCATAGTGAAATAAATTTTTCCATAAATTAAAGTTTCCAAATGATCCTAAATACTTGTTAACTTCAGTTGTAGTTAATTGTACATATGCAGGATTATCATTCACTGGAGGTAATTGCAATAAATCACCAAATAATAAAATATTCCTTTTTCCAAACCATCCGTCTTCCGTTTCGCTTGTATCAAATATTTCGCATAATCTAAGATTTATATACATGAAGGTAATATTAGATATCATTGATACTTCATCAATGATAATTAAAACTGCATCTTTTAATTCCTCTCTTAATACTTTTAAAGTTACATCTGATAACGGTGTGTATTTTGGTGTACAACCATGTTCTACTGGCAATTGAAATAATCTATGTATTGTTAAGCCTGAAATATTATATGCGGCAATGCCCGTTGGTGCTGTGATAGCTACTCGTTTACTTAATTGTTGTTTAACCCAACATCTTATAACATGTATGAGGAAACTTTTACCTGTTCCACCTTCACCACTGACGTAGAGTCTTAATACTTCATTATCACATTTCAATAGATTGTTCGTTATTTTATCAAATATACGCTTTTGATCTTCATTTAATTTAGACATCAATTCTTCAATGTTTTCATATTCTACGTTATCATCAATGCATTTAAAATCTTTCATCGCTTCATCAGCTTGAATAGGATGACATTCTAACGATGCATCCATATTATCTGCATCTTCTTGTTCATACTCATTAATTTTATTTTTTATTAATTCTTGAACATGGTTAAATGCATTTTGGATTTCAGTTATTTTCTCATGGTATTCCATAGCTTTTGAAAGCCTATCTTTTATACTGTTAAAAGACTCTGCGTATGTTTCATGACCTTCTTTTAAATCTTCGAAGTTTCTCCAAGGTTTAAATAATAATAATAATGTGTGGTAAAATTTTTCTGGATGCATGTCAACTTTATATTTATAATGATTAATAAGATATGGATTCTTACGTTTTTTCAAATAAATGTTATATTTTGCTAATTTATAACATTCTAAAGATGTATCAATCGGTTTAATTTTTGTATAATCGAACCATTTTAGAAAATCATATAAACAATAAGATTGAAGCTCCTCTGGCCGTTCTGAATAATAATCATCCGTCATATTTTTACAAAAAATATCTGTTGAATTTTTATCTAAAAGTTCAATTTCTTGTCGATTTTTTAATTTTTTAGATCTTATTTCATTAACATCGACCCATCGAATTACTGTTTTTGAATCTGTACCGTGTAACGGGATTCCTAATAAACTATCGGCAGCTTCTAAAGCTCCACACTCTCTTGTAGTTAAAGAACGCAGAGAAAAATTCCATAATCGACTACACAACGAAGTAGATTGATCAATATTCTTAAAAGAGTCCTGTGCAATGTGGCTTTTTTCTCCTTTTGTTTCATATTTTGTAATATACCAAGTAATGACTTTAGATTTTTCACCACAAAATTGTAAGTCCATATTTCCTTCCCAAGCTGTTAAAATAGCAGGATTGTAATCATTGATGAATTGCTCTTCATCATTTCTAGGAAGATCATACAATCGACTTTTAGTTTTTAATGCCTTTCTTCCGGCAACAGAAGTAACAGCATCTCTTAAATTCAAAGTTTTTGTCACAGGTCGAGGGAACCCAAATCTACAAACTCTTACAAAACCTTTTGTTGTCTTCTTATTACGAAGACAATATCCATTATGGTGATGCCTTTGATGAGTATTCACTCGTTCATATAACGTGGGAGAAACATTTTTATTTGGAATTTTACACGTTACATATTTTAATATAAATTCAGCAACTTCATCATTAGTCGATTCTCCAAGAATAGGTGCATTTTCTACCCACAATAATAAATGAAAGTGTTGTGTTCCTCTACTTTGATATTCTCGTCTCCAAAAATAATAAGTTATCTTCCCTAATGGATTATCGCTTGAACAAATAAAATCCAACATAGCGTGAAATTTATTGTCAACAAATCTTGATGTCGATATTGGATCAGATGCAATAAGCTCTGTAGAAGGGATTTTGTCCATTATCGGCTTATTAACCTCGCGAATATAATTTATTAAATCTGGCCACAGCCATTCAGCAGGACTTAATGTTAAAAACCACGTTGCAGGTCCATAATGATCAACCATACAACCCAGATTGTTTCTTGGAATTTTCCAAAACTGCTCAGTGTTTCGAAGTCTTGCAAATATAGTATTTAAGTCTGTTTCCAATTTCCCTTCAGACAATAAATCTAAGTAAGATTCTACAGTATAATGCTGATTTGGATTTGTAATATTCATTTTATGATAAATTCCAGCTTTTAATTGTCTAATGTTATTATCATTCAGCAGATAGAATATATATTGTATGTTTAGACGAAATTGAGGATGCTTTGACATTAATCTAGACTTAATAAACTCAAAATCAGTTAATCTAATTGATCGCTCAGCATGTTGACCATTTTCTCCAAAAGGAAACAAATCAGGAAAGCATAATAAATCCAATGATTTTAATCTATTATCTAGTGGAACGTCATTTACTTTCAACATTTGATAAAGTGCAGTTGCGCTTTCATTAATTTTTTTCTCATGGATAGGATAAATAGTATATTGTTCATAAAAATTATCTGTATCATATTTTTGAGTTAACAAAGCTTGTTTAATGTTTGTATTTGTAGTTATATCTTCAATTATATCAACTTTATTATTTTCTTTGTCATTGCAATTTTTTTTTTCATTTTCATTATCAACATTTTTATTTTCTACATTTTCATCATTGAAAACAAATTCTAAATTCCGTAAAATATTTAATAACTCGGTGCATTGGTTTGGTAAAGTAATTTGTTTATATAAAGAATTATTTTCTTTTAACCAAATTAAAGCATTAAAAAGTTTATTAACATCAACCAGCTCCTCCCATATAATGTTAGATTTATTAGGTAAAGAACGAACTAATATATACAACTCATGATTCATATTTATGGGTTCATTATCTGGGCATATTTTTTGAATAGTTTCTTCGATAGGTAAAGGCAAATGAAATGTACGTCCTTTAACTTTCGGTATTTTGCGTTTATGTGGTAAATTTTTATTGGACACTGTTTCCATGCGCTGTATAACTTGAAAAGCTTTTGCTCTTTGTATTAAGACTTTCTCATAATCGTTCAAAACTGATATTTCTTTAGGTTGCTGTTTAACTATTAAATTGTTAAGAACACATGTAGGTGGGATTTTATTTTCCCGAAATTTTAATAAACAGGACTGACATACATAATCACAATCTAATTCTTGATTTTTCACAAATTTCATCAATTCTAACCAAGGTTTTTGATCTAATGGTTTCCTAATATTATTAATATCTACAACGTTTCTTCGATGGCATAATTTTTCACATGAAACACATGGGTGTAAAGGAACATCCGTTGCTTTTTTATACAGAGCTTTGAAAGCATTTGAATACTCTGACATTATATTTTCTTCATTCAGTTCAATTTCTGTATTCTCATGCTCAGTAACTTTTATGTTCTCTTTAATATTTTCGCATAATAGTTTTAGGTAATTTATATCGACATCATTCAGAGCTTTATCTATTGCATTAATTTTATCTACTAAATTAATGATAACGTAAATTAATTTTTTTATATACCTAACAGTTGGAAAATGCGGTGATAAAATTAATGTAGAAATAAAGGGCGATTGACATGATTTAAAATCAACGTAACAACTATATGGGTGACCAAGTTTTTGTGGATTCGAGTGGGAAGTATCACAACTTTTTATGCTTGGTATAATTGAATTGATGTTTCTAAGTGATATTTTACTGCAAGACAATAAGAATTTTTTATAATGATTTATTAAATCATTATCATATATTTTGCATATGGATTTATCGCAGTCCCAAGACTTTGTTGACTTTTTCTTCTGTAAAATTGTAGGTAATATATTAGTAATTTTACCTGATTCATTTAATTCATAATTTTCATTTTTAGAAACCAAGTACTCATAATTATATGCAGTATCCATAAAGTAAGCCTCAGAAGATGCATTATGCTTTGAAATACCACATAAAGCTGTAAGTTGTTCCTCAACATCGTTATCAAATTCACATAACTGAACTCTTGCAAGACATGCCATTGATTTTTCATTTAATGTTTTTATTGTTCTTTTTAAATGGCAAAAGTAATTTTTTCTACCTAATTTGCACCATTTAAATATTTTCTCAGCTTCAATTCTGTTGTCTACATTCGATGTTAGACACAGTTTATTTGCAATATTCACAATATATTTCTCTGAAATTTCTTGAATTTTGAAAGTTGAAAACAGCGAATTTTTATTATTTTTTTTAATTATTTCTTTCAACTTTTGACTTTTTTCTTTATTTAATATTTTATTTTTTCCTTGTTTTTTGTGATTAATTTTCGTTTTTTTCTTTCCCTGTTCTCTTTGAGTTACACCTTTACGGGAAATATGTTTTCCAGTAATTTTTTTCTTATCATAAAACATTAGTTGGCTATTGCTCTTAAATTTTTTGATCTGACTTTCTTCACCAATATCTTGTGAAATTTTGCGTTTTAAATTATCTTTGTCTTTTTCGAAAGAAAATTCAATAGACTTTTCACTTGCATACGAATTATCAGTATATGTATCATTATTTATTTTTCCTAAATTTAATTCCATTTTTATGTTCTGATTTAATATTCCTATATCCATGGTTTTTTCACATACGTTAGAAGTGTGATTTTCAAGGGATGGAAACTGTTCAATCAAATGATTTTCTAAAATTTTCAGTAAATGAGAACGCATTAGTTTCTCATCATAAATTACAGTGTTTGGATTTATATCACATATAATTGAAACTGCAAAAGCAATGGCGAAAACTCCACAATCTATGCTATTCGTTTGTTGTTGCACAGTGACAAATATAATTTGATCATCATTTATATTTGGATATAATTTTTGTATTGACATTTTTTGTACATCCGTTAAATGTCTTTTATTCAATGAATCATATACATAAAGCGAACTTGTATCATAATACGTACAAATCCAATGAGATTCTCCATGTAATATCTGAATATGACATTGATTAGTAGGAACAGCCTTTATTTTATAAAGTTTTTGAAACATTATAGGTTCATATGGTAAAAATACTGTTAAGTTTTGCACAATTGAGGTAAACACTGCCATATGGTTATCATTTAACCATTTATTATCCAAAATAAGTTGTTTATGAACTGCATCCAAATAAATTAATTCTAACTTTTTCATTCCTTGCCACGTGTAATCTTTTTTATTTTTATGACAAATTCGTGAGGTCTCGATTTCAATTGGAATATTGTCTATAATACAACATTCTTCCGTGCCCGTTTTCATATATTTATAATTTTGAATTTTTCCAGTTTCAGTAACATCAATATTTTTTGATGCTTTACCATTTACAGTTTCAAAGTTATTTATTAAAGTAAAATCTTTAGGTTGATTTTCATTTTTAAATATTTCTAAACATTCTATTTTTTCATCCACTGATAATACTATACTAGATTGCTTTTTAGTAGCACTATAATTACTGCTACTTTTATCATCAATATTCATTTTTATTTTTTTTAATTTTGATTTTCTATTACTTACATTTGAATCCCTTTTATTATCACAGTTTTTTAAATTGTATGTCCTATCGACATTATCAGAAACATTAACTGATGTGATAGAAATTTTATTACTGGAATCAATGTTAAAAACATTTTTTGGCGATAATGTCTCTTTTAAAAGAGCTACATTTTCAGGAACATTTGTATAGTTAATTTTTTTTATTTGACTTTGATTGTTATTTGTTTTAATTTGACTTTGTTCACTAATTGTTTTAATTTGACTTTGATTAGCACCATTTCTTGTTACTTTTTCCAGTAATTTATTGCTTATTTCATTATTAATAGTACCATTATTTTGTGAAGACAATGGAGGAAATTCTAGATCACATTTAGATGATTTTTTGACATCTATATTTGGAAAATTCAATTCAGTACCACATTTGGCCACGGAATGATTTTGATTTGTATGGACTTTATCTGAATTATTTTTTATATGATATTTTGCAGCATCATATCGTCGTTGTATGATTACACTAAGTGGAACAATTTTTTGCATATGATATTGAGGATCTTGTGGAAAATGTTCAATTTTAGAATGTTGATATAATTTAATTAAATGCTTTCGCATTAAACTATGATCATATTTAATTTTATCCGGTTTAAGACCATATAAGAGTGAAACTGTAAAAGCTATTGCAAACACACCACAATCAATAAAATTAGGTTGTTGCTGAACTTTTGGAAATTTCACTTTACTTAAATCAAATTTTGGAAAAAGACCATTTAAAGAGATTTTTATTTCTTTGCTGAGTGTACCAGAATTCAATGAATCATAGATGTAAACAGATCTAGTATCATAATAACAACATACAAAATGACCAGGAGTATGTAGAATTTGTATATAATGTCTATTCGCCTCTACAGGTTTTATGTAGTCGGGAAAGTACCACATATCTGGCGATTGAGGATTAAAATTTGGCAAAACTTTTTTAGCTATGGAAATGAACCGCGCTATATGCGTTATTTCTAAGTCTTTATTATTCATAAGGTCATTCAGGTCTTCATTACATATATCTAAAATATCAAAATCCATTTTATTTTAATAAGAGTTATAGGTCAGGATAATAATGAAGGATAAATCAATTTTATGTAAAATTCAAGAATTTGTTTAATTATCTTTATTACTTATAAATGTTAGTTATTAAACTATTTTAAATAAATAAGACTACTACGCAAATCTGTAAAAGATTTGGGAGTCGTTTTGCTACTACACAAATCTGCGAAAGATTTGGGAGCTATATTGCTACAACGCAAATCTATGAAAGATTTGGGAGCTCTTTTGCTTCTACACAAATCTGTGAAAGATTTGGGAGCTATATTGCTACAACGCAAATCTATGAAAGATTTGGGAGCTCTTTTGCTTCTACACAAATCTGTGAAAGATTTGGGAGCTGATTTAAAACTCCGTAGGGAAAACCTGAAACAAAAAATTAAATTGTTTTTATTTAATTCCAATAAATATTTCTAATTATTTATGTTTTGTTAAAAACATTTTTAAGGAGGTTGTATAGTGGAACATAACCTGACTTCTTACTATGCAAGAAATGTTAAAAAATAATAATTGCATTCAAATAAATGAAAACTGAATAATTATGAAAACAAATTAGAACTTCTAGTTATAAACAATCTTATTTTATATTCTTGGTGACATAGTTATGAGTTTTTTTGTGCCCGTTCATCATTACTTGGAAGTTCGATCTGAAAGTTTTATTTTTGTAAAAGCTGTCAAAAATTTGTCAGCTTTTACAAAAATTGAAATATCTCAAATTATCATTGAAAAATTAATACTTCAAAATATTCTATTAGATTTATCATTAAATTTTGATTACCTTTTTCAATGATAATTTGGGATATTACCATTTTCGTAAGAGATGACGATTACGAGCTCTAAAACTTACTTTTAATTTCGTTTATTATAAACGTTTGGAACTTTAGATACATATATTTAAATGCAATTATTACTTTTTAACATTTCTGCATACGTACGCTTAAATTCGCGTCGGAATTCATGGTCGAAGCCACCTATAAAAACTAGATGAACTATAGGTATGGCAGAAAATTTATAGTAACTTTTAATTTTTTACTACAGGTTTCGCTAAATTTACTGGAATAAATTATAAGTTACTATAAATCTTCTTCCATACCTATAGTTCATCTAGTTTTTATAGGTGGCTTCGACCATGAATTCCGACGCGAATAGGATATTCAATTTTTTAAAAGTGAGGCTATGTACCGCTATTTAACCTCTTTAATTTAGGAAGAAGATGCCGCTTTTTCTTGCTTATGCTTTTTAGCGAATCTCTCTTTTTATCTAAAACTCTGTATTTTTTCATCTACAACTCAATTTTTCTCTGAATGAAAGTTTGTTTTAACTTTACCGAATAGTTTTTAAGATATTTTATTTCATATTTGCATATTTTTTAGGTTATCCCACAAGAACAATGTTAACTTAAAAAAAAAATATGTAAAAAGCTATGCAGTAAAGTGTTCTGAAATTTTAGGAGTTAATTTATTTAATTTTCAAATATAGGTAGTTCAAATTTCAAAGAAAAATCTTAAAATTTGTATTTCCTATGTAATTTGCCCATAAGCAAACTATACCTCACGTCAAAACATCCTTAAGGCGATTTGTCACTCGGTTTATCTATCTCTCTCGCACTTTTCAGTGTCTTTTGTGTTTAAATTGTTACTAAAATGAAGTTTTAAAAAGTGGCAACATGGTGCTCTTCTTTATAATACATGGGAGAATGTTGTGAAAAAAATTATTTAATTGTATGTAACATATTCTAAGAGTTATATTGGAAGAAGTATCATGAAATAGTTTTTCCAAGAGAAGTTACTAAATATGTTACATAATAGTAATTCATTTGTTTCAGAATATTCTCCCATAATTAACAAAGAGCACCATGTCGCCCCTTTTGTAAATTTTTTTTTATTAACAATTTGAATACAAACGACACTAAAAGTGCGAGAGAGACAGATGAACCGAGTGACAAATCATCTTAAAAGCAAATGCAAGAAAAAGTGGCATATCTTTGTAGGTAGGTTACAGACACGAGCGCGAATGGCCACTAATGCGAACGGCTTTAAGGATATGTCAAAGTTTTGCTGCCACGGAGTTAGTGTCTTTTGTTGTAAAAACTATAAAATTATTTTATTAAAAATAATGTTTAAGGTGATTCGTAATTCGGATCATCTATCTCTCTCACTCTTTTAGTGTCTTTTGTTTTTAAATTGTTAATAAAATGAAATTCAAAAAAGGGCGACATGCTGCTCTTCATTATATATGGGAGAATATTCTTAAAAAAATAATTTATTATAATGTAACATATTCTATAAGTTGTGTTTGACAAAGTATCATAACGCATTTCGTCAAAAACAACTTATAGAATATGTTACATAAAATTAAATTCTTTTTTTTAGAATATTCTCCCATACATAATGAAGAGCAGCACCATGTCGCCCTTTTTTGAATTTCATTTTATTAAAAAAACAAAAGACACTAAAAGAGTGAGAGAGATAGATGATCGTAGATGATCGAGTGACGTATCATCTTAACGACGATTCTTTATTAGTGAGAGAATATCAATAAATGTAAATTTGAATATTAAAAGAAAATTTATCGAGTTATTTGAAAAACGAGTTCTTAAAAAACTGCTTTAAATTACATCAAGATTGTTATTCATTTTTCTTAAAAAGTGTAAAAAAATTAAGAAAATCGTCCTGTAACATCATAAGTATCTAATTATGTTTCAATTCTTTTTATTTTGAGAAATCTGTAATGTTTAATGTTTAATGTTTTTTTGAATGTTTCAGTTTAACCTTAAGGGGATGTAAAAGCAGAGATTACCGATATTACAGATTTCTCAAAATAAAAAGAATTGAAACATAATTAGATACTTTTGATGTTACAGGACGATTTTGTTACTTTTTTTTACACTTTTTAAGTGAAATGAATAACAATGTTGATGTAATTTAAAGCAGTGGTTTGAAAACTCGTTTTTCAACTGACAGAAAAACTAGTTTTCAAATAACTCGATAAATTATGTTTTTAATATTCAAATTTACATTTATTGATATTCTCCCACTAATAAAGAATCGTCGTCTAACATTATTTTTAATAATATTATTTTTTTTATAATTTTTACAATAAAAGGCACTAACTCCGTGGCAGCAGAACTTTGACTTCCCCTGAAAACAATCAATAATACATATATAAAATTTATTGTTATATGTTAAACATTGTAACATAGTTGCGTTCAGCACTTCTCGCGCTGCCAAACGATTCATGCGAACCATCCATTAAGTCATTCACGCACGTAACTATTGGCGTATTCCTTTTTCAACATTATTTTATAATAATAAAGGACAGATAATTCAAGTCACATAAGTGCGTCCTTTATTATTATAAAATAATGTTAAAAAAGGAATACACCATGTCACTATTTGGTATAGGTACGTAAGGACGAATGTAGACAGCGCTGAACGGACATAACGCCGAAAAAATAAAACTGAAGGCGTATTTTTAATTAATTGATGAAGTAAACAGTTGTTAATTAAAACGTAATATTATATTATAGAAATCTTAATAGTTTATAATATTGATACACTATTCACAAATCATTATAATATTTATAAATATTTTAAATCAATAACATTAAATTAATAACTGTTTATTAAATCAATTATTTGAAAATGCGTCTTCAGTTTTGTTTTTTCGGCGTTATGTTCGTTCGGTGCTGTCTACATTCGGTCCTATGTACCTATCCCCACTATTTGCAGGTTATATTTAACATTTCAAACGTTAAGAAAAAAACAACATACCTATTGAAGAAATCCTACAGGATTTTTTGAATCCTCAAATCCACTCTTCAATTCGCTGCTTTCAAAACAAGACACGTTTCAAATTCACTCGCGAAACAAAAATAAACATACAAATTACACGCGACGACACTCACGACGTAAAAGTATTAGCATTTTATGACATGTCATGTCTTAAGTTCCGTTCATAAACTAAACACAATTCGCGTGTTATAAAATACACGCGAATTGCCGTTATGCGATGAAACGCCGTTAGACTAAAAAAATTAAATATTTATCAAAGAGATTTCATTAAAAATTAAATCAATGAAATCTCTTTGATAAAATTTACATAATTATTCTTCACCCCGGGGACTTATTATTGAAATAAACATTGGAAAAAAGAAATTAAACATTCTATTTCTGTTTCCTTTTATACTAACAGTAAAAAAGAGACAGAAATAGAATGTTCAATGTCTTTTTTCCAATGTTTTGGCGTATTCCTAAATTCACCTTACCTTAACATTACATTATAATGTAATGTTGGGAAAATGTGAAACGCGTGTTCCATAGATCGCACAACATTTTAAAATAATATTTTATGTGGAACACGCGTTTCTAATATTTCATATATTAATAAAGGACAGATATTTAAATTACATAAGTGCATTCTTTTTTAATATAAAATATTAGAAACGCGTG
>JABFQA010000886.1:0-16269 GCA_022817065.1 Probaryconus sp. ZL-2020 | reverse complement strand
AAGCAGTTGATATAATATGTACTCTTTGATAAGTAATCAACGAATGTCTGTTTTACTTATTATTATATGGATTGTTTATTAAAAGTGCTAAATAATAATACGAAAAAATTCACAGTGCAAAGCAATAATAAATAATTGAGTAAATATTTGCATTCACACTTTATATTTTTTTTTTTTTCCATTATGATGTACTCGTGAACGTTAATCAATTACATCTTTGTTTAATTTCTGTTACATTAAAAATCAATAAATAAATTCATTAATATCAAAAAATATTATTTCATCAGTTAATGTTCATTGAAATGTGGAATTTTATTCTTTTTATATGATGATGATATAGACGTAAATTGAATAAACTTACTCTGCGGTCGTTCGAAATGGACGGCAACCAGTGGACTTAAATATCCTTCTAGATTCTCGTATGGGAAAAAGTAACCAGGGAAACCTTCTTCAGGAATGATACGAATCGGACCAATATTTTCAACGTCTACTGGATTTTCTCCTTCACAAGTAACCCAGACTGTCTTTAGTCTATTCGAATTCGAGTCTATCAATCTTCGTATGTTTTGCTGTAAAGTTTTTGGCATTTCCGGCGGAAGACTTTCAGTGTCGTTATAAAACTCTGGTTTCCATCCATAAATCTAGAGACAATTCATTTTTTATCCACTGATACTCTTTATATAAATCGCATGGATTTTTATCGAATAAATATCTTTAGAATTTCATTACTTATAAAAATCCACTGTCAGATAAAGCTTTGTAAAATGATTAATTTAATTAGATCTTAATCTGCGTGGTTTAAAAAAATCTTCCTAAAATTTTGGCATTAAATAATTATTTTCATTCGTTTAAATGAATTACCTTGTTCAATTTAAGGAAGATACATGGTGCAGATTTGTGGTAATTGAATTTATTTTCCTTGATACAAGGATCCCATTTTAATACGTCTACATTGCACACGCGTCCTGGCTCCGGCGGTTTATCATAATCACATTTGAAAATATTAGCACCTCGTCCGGGCAGTAATCCAGGTGTCATGTACACTAATAATGATCAGGTAATTAATATTTACTTTTTCCCAAATCATACAGATTATCTGATTTAGTAACATAAAGATTAAACGTTTATTTTTTTATCTGCGGTAAATTTTCCATTTTATCTTTCAATTATAACGTAATAACGTGGCAACTTGAATATTCATTGAACAATGATGAATAAAATAAAGGTTCAAATTTGTGTTGAAATGAAATGTTTGACTTTTAAATTTGTTATCGCAAATAACATACTGATAGCAATTTAATTAATATAATCAATGACGAAATACCTTTTAAAAATTCTTCCAGGGCTTCGACCCATGGTTTGTACTCCTTTTCTCCTTTGTACCATATTAACGTGCTTTCCACGTTCGCATCTGGTGGCATAGGCCTAAAACCCAAACCTGCAATAAATCAAGATATATATATTTTTTATCAACATCATTATTCAATAAAGAAAGAAATCAATGACAAAAAAAAATGAATCACAATTCAGTTCTTTATTCTGCAATTTAAAATGTCAATGTTACTTTTGCGTTATTTTCATTTCATTAAATTGATTTTTGTGACAATAAAAATGGTGTAATAGAATATGGTATTTGATGGCAACTGAAACACTGCATTACCTGGATTTGTTCCTATAATTGATCGATCAAGTTGCCACGTTGGCTTTCTTGGATCTATCGTTTGGAAGAATGCCCAAAAACATATGGCCACTAATGCTGCCAGTACACCGTAGAATATTAAATAAAATAATCCTATTTTACCTGGAAACAAAACAGAATTATTAGATCAAATAGAATAATCGCGATGATAAGGAATTATTACATCGTGTGCTTATGAAAATGTTATAAAAATAAATTGTAGAAATAAAATGAATACAGTGTGTTTCCGTTTCATTATCTCTATTTTAATGTTTAATCATCCGTTCAACTTCACATTGTAGATCATACCCAAATATTTAACGAGCTTGTGTAGGATTACCTGATAGAGATCTCCAAGCACGTGCTTGAAAGTCTCCATTGTCAAGTGGGAGACTTACACTTGACACATTTCCTCGATATTGAATTTATTAATAATAATAGTACGTAACATAAACAATTGATAACTAACATTTCATTATTTTTAACAAAAATCGAGACTGTAGTTTTATCAAAATTGGAAGCCAGTTTAATAAGTTGTTAAAAAAGAAGAGAGAACATTTTAACGTAGTTTCGAAGCCAATTGATTTTTGCAAACTAAACTAAATTGTTATCAATGGATTTGGTCACAGTTTTTTTGAATAATCAGAGTGAAAAATGGTCATTGTTCTGAAGGCCACGATTACGTCCGTAGATGCCCTGTAAAAGTTAACGTTGTTGAACACAGGTTCAAATTCAAAAGAGATCAAAAGGCCCAGTCAAGTGGAGCGATTCAATTACGCGCTGATTCAATTCGTTTTGCGAGGCCAGTCTATACGTACATCGCTTCCTGCACTGGGCATCTGAAGAGGACCATGTTCTCATATGAATATTAATGCACGCGCCGATTCATGAAATAACCCTAATTTGTTACAACAGATATTGTCTTGCAAAAAGGAAAATTAACTATCGTACTGCAAAGAAATTATGAATTCAATAATTTTCATTTCAATAATCTTCGTCGTAAGGAATTATGACAAGACAGATTAAAATGTGATGTGGTGATTAAAACAGGAATTCAGTCTTGGAAAAAAATGTGTTGTAATTATTATTTTGTTTAAATGGACATTAGTTTATAATGATCTGTATGTCAACCGCAAAAACGTATCGTATCACATTTGTACATCAAGCATGTCTTGGAATAACAATATGTGATAGTAATACGAAGCGTGACCACTGTTACATGTAGAATTTTAATTTTCTTGTAAAAAAATTCTCAAAATTTTGCACTTGAAGAAGCTGAACAAGTGGCTTTACTAAAAGCAGTACAATGTTATACAATAATTTACTACTATTTAAAACGAACTAAAATAATGTACAGCATGAAACGCGATACAGTAAGTGACTATTATTTGTAAACCAATAATCCATTCAGTTAACGACAAAATTATATTGTATAAACTGTCGTTAAAAAATGTACTTAGAATTCCACTCTACAAAATGATACTCTATTAATTAACACTATAAAAATAAAGGGATTTTTCATTTTTGTTAGAAGAAACAATAAAATGAATATACGTCAAGGTCACACGATTTATTGAGAAATATAATAATTCACGGTACATTATTACATAAACTAATTTCCTTCTTCAACCATAATTATGTTATTCAGAAAGCTACATTCCAATCTTTGATCAAATTACATGAAAGAATTCTGGATCATTTGATAAAAGTGTTGCTTATCACAAACACTTTAATCGCTATCGATACGTTTAATAATCAAATTATCACGCTAAAGTATCAATTAGAATCAAAATTAATTTCAAAACCAGATGATGATTAATAAAATGTGAAATGAAAAAGTTCAGAAAACTTGTTGGAACAATTAGAACGAGCGACGAAAAATTAGAAACAGTGAGAACGTGATGAAAATGATGATTGTTACGTAATTAAATGAAGCGAAGATGATAAAGTCATTGAACTCGAAAGAAAACACGACGGAGAGAAAACATAGAGGCGATTCTCGTGGTCATCCGGTCGAAGCGTCGCGGTCATAGCGACCGCGTATTTTGAAATCGATGCCGAATGGTCCTGTCTGGCTGAGGTGACTACTCGGTTGGCGTATGGTCGCGTGGGTGTATCCTTCGGAATGGCCCTAGGTTACGTAACGCCATAATGCCTCCATTTAATGTCAATTGACCTCGTTGTACACGTTTGCGCTAAGGGAAGTTCAACAATTGCCATTCAGCTTCGCTATATAAGTTGTGTGTATGTCACGAAACGTGTGCGGTTCGCTTCCGCCTTATTTTTGCGCACAATGTTGCACGGTCTTTGCGCCAAATTCTTTCGACTGATGAACATTTTTATTTCAAAAGTCTGAACGAATGAATTTAATAAATCGTTAAAAAAATGTTCGTCAAACAGATTTCAATGCGAATTTCATTGACGTGAATTAAACTTTGGTTTTGTCGGAAAAAATTGCAAATTTCAATTTTGCAACCTGTCGTAAAATTGGTTGTTAAATTGGAGGATAATGGGAACATTAATTAACTTTTAAAACCGACGAAACAACTTTTATTTGTTTTACAAATTCAGAGCTAAAGAACAACCTTTTTTTTTTTTTTTTTTTTGTTAATTCGAAAGAATTTAAATGCCACGTGTAACTTTAAAGACTATTATTCCGGAGCTTTACGGGCGCTTTGTATAGAGATTGCTGCTGGGTGAGCCAGCGGATTAAGTAAGGTGCGCCCTAATTAACCCTCACCTTCATGCGTGTTTGATCAAACTCCATTGTTTTACATGAAGGCGTGTAAGACTTAAAATCCAAAATCATAAATTAAATTAAATATTTCAAATTAACATTTATACAATAATCTCTTTTTTTTTACATTATTTTAATTATGTAATGACCCGTGGCACAAATTTTGCGAAATAGATATTTCAATTCCCTTTTTTCATTTATAATCTCATTAGTTATTATCCGCTTGTTATAAACATTGGTGCCGTCGCAGAATTTAATTAATCGAGTATGTGTAAGAAGTCTCGCAGCATGAAAGCAATCGGAGCATCCTCACCATTCACCTACTGACATTATTTTACCTTTACATAACCTTGAGATGTGCAAGCTTACATACACTTTTTTTTGTGCAATTCTCTACATCGGTAATAACATCGTTAACAAATATAAAAAATAAATATGATTTTCGATGTTTGATATTAATGAAGTAATTGAAGCCTGGGGTGCAGTGAATACGAAAACAAAATTTAATTTGGTTTACATGCAAATGAATACTTTATCCCAGCTGTACGAAATTCGTGATATTTGCTATAGAGATGACGCAATTTATTGACTCATGCGTTCAAATGTGCAAGTGTAATTCATTCTTTCGGAATTTTAAACACCCGTTTTACGAGAATTCTACGTGAAATGAGATGGAAAAACTGCTTCAGCTGTGAGATTCATTACTAGATTTTTGTTTTATTTCAAAAATTTAAATTCTTAACCCTTTAACTGCGAGTCTTATGAACCATAAATGAATATATAATTTAAAAAGTTTTATTACATTAAATTTCGTAAAGTTTAATGCAATTTTTATTCGTTCAAATAATATTTGCATTGTTTCAAAAGGAAACCATTTGTATGGAAAATAAAATGCTTTCGGTCGAAGGATTAATTTCAGACCAGAATGATTTTTGCAGACGTAACTGAGTAATTGAAATTGTTAATATGATTAAGATTAACTCGAAATTGATTTAATTTCGCAAATTAACACAGTCGTAAATTACTGAATGTCATTGCCATTCCAGTTGGCTTAATGATGAATACAAGACCACAATAAATCCGTTTTTAATGTGCAGCATCGGCGATTTCAATATCACATCTGGCTTCTAAGCTAATTACACCAAGAAAATTATCGTAAGACTTCGTGTACGATTCTATTGCTATTAATTTATTATTGCATCAGTGAAATTACTTTAAATTCGTGAAAGGAGTAGAGTGAAAAAAAAAAAAAAAACGTCACGAAGAAAAAGAAGTAACGTGTGACGACTGTCTGTGATTATACGCGATCGTTAGCATGAAAAATAACTCTGATATTAAATATTAAACTCTTTTCTCTGCAAAAAATGAGTAACAGGAAACATGAAGTATTGTACGACGAAAAATTCTTCTCTCATTTATCGAGTAACGTTTGTTAAAATACTATCAATTATATCACAAAGCTACTAAAGTTTAAATAAAAAACAGAAAATTGCATGCAAAATGTTATCAGTAAATGAAGAAAAGAATTTGAGAGACACGTATTTTTTGTTCTTTTTAAAATGTGGTCAATTGTTTCAAGGACACGTTTAACATCGACTGAAAAGACTATTAAATTCATTTGGCAACAAAAAGGACTATTAAATTCATTTAGTTGTACATCCTGACAACAATACAAAGACAGAAAATGAAATAAAAAAAAATCATTATCTCATTTACGGTCGAATTAAGTATGAATTAACGTGCAGTGTGATTAGAGTACCTGTTATTATTAAAGATAGCAGAAAATTCTTCGAACATGATTTCTAATGTGATTCACTGGTCAGTTTTTATGTGCATTGAGATAAATTTCGCGAAAACTTATTTCTCATAGTTGCATTTGTTTCTGATGACATTTGACAGTCTTTCTAAGAGGAAATTTAATTAATTCAAATAATTTATTATACAAAAATCAGTGTCAGGTAAAAGATTGATATCTTAAGCTTTACATTACAAGATTTTTTTCTTACACAAAAATGATAAATCTGGATATCTGAGATCTATAAATTATTACAACAGAATGTCGAAGCCAATTTTGCAAATTATTAGGATGCTTTAAAAATGACATCATTATAGCGTCTCAGGAATATTATGTATTTTATGGGGGAGCGTCAAGGGCGTTGTTCGGAGTTTGACCCTGGCTCAATTATTGTAATTGTGTGCCTATCTAAATCTTTATGACGACAGTCTAACACATACAAACATCTTTTCTGCCCTTATTTTCTTATTATATCGTAATAAACAAATTTTATTCAAATTTCAATAATTACGAAATTTTTTCTTTTTTACTGCCATCAATCCGATCATAAATTTCCTCGAAAAAAAAAAAAACGAAATTTTACGACTTCATTTTCTTTTTTACAAAGGCAATAAATTAAGCAATAAACGTTGTTGTTAACAATTTCGAAATTCAAAAAACATCTCTCGTCTAATTTATGTCAAAATTTTGTACGCACTCATTACGAAATATAATCATTAAATATCGAGTTGATTATTCTTCAACTATAGAGAAAAAAAAATGAAACATGTTTTAGCTTTTACTGAATAGAAAAACCTTCAATTATAAATTTATTAGTATTTGCATTTTGTCAATGAAAGACAACGAATTAATAAAAATGACCATTTGTTGAGTCGCATATGTTTGAAACTATTTATGACTTGTCTAATGGTTTTAAGAAATTCCTACATCAGTATGGACAGTTTCTTTCATGCGTTAAAAAAGAAAATGCAATGGCCCTATCCATTGTCTGCAGCGACGAAGTAACATTGACCTAAAATTCGATCCTTAAAAAACAAGCATCTGGATAACATTTTGTTTATTTATTGTTTCGCCATGCTTTCGAAAATAGCCATGATAAAAGTAAATGTTTTCTGAGAATTGTGGAAAAAATTTTATAAAAATATGTTTCCGAATATATTCTAGAACTAGTGACAACGTTACTTTTTCAATTCACATAAAGTGATGAAAAAATACACCACAGTAATATAAATAAAGCTGTGGAAAGAGTTTAATGATAATTTTATGCAAACATTGAATGTAATCTCTTATTATCTTTCTTATTTATACGCAAAAAAACTATTTCGTGGAATAACTGTTGAGAGTTATTGATAAGTCACTAGATTGTTTTGATAATGAAAGAATAATAGAATTGAATAATTTTTTAGGAATTAATAATTAATGTACATTAATGTACAAGTTAGAAAATGGATGTCATGGATAAAAGAAATTGTATGTCAAAGTATGAATCTTAGAAAGAACGAATCTAATGATACTGTACAAAATTAAAAGTTTCCCATTATTCTCAAAATCTTCTTTTTGTCTTCTTTCTTTTTACGAGCTATCCGTACTAAAATAATCTTTACGACAACCATTCACAATCTATTCCTTGGCCTATTCATGAACTATTTTCAATTGGAATCTTTCACCTGGAATACTGACCATTTCATGAATGTTAGAAAACGAATAACTTCATCTTGGAAAATATAACGTCGTACATTGAAATTGTGCTTAAATTTCATATTTATAATTAATTTAGTATTGACAGATATCAGTATAAATTATTTAAATGTTTTCGCGCGTATAAAACGTTAACGACGAAGACGGACTAATTGAGGACGTGGTATTTAATTCAGTGAATAGAATAATAATCTTCTGCATTAATTTATACATTAAAAATTCAATATAATTAATAAGAAAATGAATAAAGACAAAGTTTATAAAATCCATTAATGAGTTACGATTACATTCCAGTTATCGGAAATTTATGTTCGCTATCTTTAATAGGTACTGTTAATTATGATGTAACGTGAACTATCGTATTTTTAGCGGATATTCGATTCAATCAAAAATGGAATTTAGATAAAAGCCATCGCTTCAGAACAGAGAAAATTAGGCTGTACGAACAGTACTAATGAAATCTTTTCGAATCAGGTCTCATATTTGATTAAATCTGCATCGGCTCAGTTGCCCCACTTAGGTATCTCAATTACCCCGTTATTGTAACAGTAGGGGAACAACTAAGCATTCCCTTCAAATGTCATATTGACGGATGATTATAAACATTAGATAAATAGATATTAAGAAAAAGAGGAAAAAAAATCTATGTACATTGCAAATCACGCGAGTCAATTAATAATTTTTTACAATTCGTTTCTAATGATATTAAGATCGTTATCAAAGAAAATACATTCTTCATTTTTTGCATCATTCCAGTCAATTGTAACATAATGTGGAAATATAATACTTTACTTAGCAAGTATTAAAAAGATATTCTGCTTCGTATTACCAACAAATGAACAGTATTTTTTGTAATATTTTTTGAACCGTATTAAAATGTTCCAAATCTTTGAAAATTTTGTGTATAAATGAAAAGAATTGAATTTTATTTGGTATAAAGTATCAATTAAATACCGAATGGTTATTTCTTGCGCGGAGATGGAAACCAAAACATCTGTCGATACTTTTGCGACACCCGTTACGTTACGTTATACTAGAAACCACATACAGTTGGCGCATATACGTTGCTCGGGCGTCAACGAGACTCGTGTATGCTGTGCCTTCGCAAAAGCCATTGCCGTGGTAACGATGACACACGAATGGAACGCGTGGTGTCTCGCAAGTACGACGAACTTACAATGTAGCGTCTCATATATGTAATGCAAATTGAGCAGAAATTTATCAAAATCATCAAAGTATCCCGACTCAGTTCGATTTCCACATCAAAACTAATCTCAACTATTTTTTTCTGTAGAATATGCGAAATTTACAGTGCAGATTATGATTTCAAAATAAAGTACACTTTAAGAAGTTTCCTGAAATTACTTTCCTTTAAATATACTGAACATCTGTCTGCAATTGTATCTTAAACAAATTAACATAGATAAATTTTTCCTGTTTCGTGTTTTATCTTAAAACACATCAACGACAGTTGGTTTAAGCAACTCAAATTCTTTATCATCAATTCATTAAAATTCTTAATCTGAACAATATCGTTTGTATTTGGTTAACTTTTGATCAACTACCGATTTCGATCTAATGTTGAATAAACTTGTTAGAAAACAGATAATTAAATAATTCTCTAAATATTTCAATCTCGCCGTATAATTAACATATCAATTTTTTGTTGAAAATATCTTTATCGTACTATCATGTTATTTACTTATTCGTTAACAAAAACTATTCAAAAAATGATTCTTTCGAGAAAGTATGCCTGCAAATTAGAACCATTTAAAATCAGAAAGCACCATCCACGTCGCCAATTTTGTTCATAAATAAAGTAGGGATACCTTAACAGGTATCCCAAAGTGTAATATTACGTAAAGCACATTAAAAGCAAACTATCCTTTTTTAGCTGAAACTCTAAAGCGCACCTTCAATTTCATTAATGCATCCCTTTCAATCGGACTTTTCCAACGTACAATAAATTTGTCTTTTCCAACATTCGCAAGTAGTAACTTCTACTCCTTCCAAGGATACTATTCTAAAAAGTGACAATCATTATGCAAAACGTTTTTCGCGGAGAAGAAACTCTGATAACTGTTAATAAAATTCCTCTCTTTGAACCGTAAAAATTTTGTACCGATAGAAAAAAAAAAGAAAGAGAAACAGACATAAGCAGGAGTATAAATGTTATAAGCTGCAGGACAAGATCGTCCGTTAGTAAAGCACGTGAAAAGCCTTGTTATGGCCCAGAAGTCATAAGAAGACACGCTGAAAATGATTGGCTGGGTGTAACGAGGATTGCCGGCTGCGTGTCCTCGTTCGGTAACTCTCACGCGCATTCCTCTGGATGACAGAAAACAAAGCGGCCGCTAGTACAGCGCCCATTCACCGAGACGGGTCCGTCTTGCTTGCTCTCGCGTCTACTACGGCCAGAAAGAGAAAGAAAAAAGAGAGAAAAACGGCAAAGCGAGAAAGAGAGAAGAAGAAGAAGAAGAAAAAAAAAAAAAGAGTCAAGACGCCCCGCCCGGGACGATTGGCCTGGGTGCGCGTAGTTGCAAATTCAAATATCGCGCGCCGCTAATTTGAAAAAGGCTGAGCGGCGGGCAAACTTACCCCAACTACTGGCTGTCCTGCCCATAAACGCCCCCGTTTCGGGGTTGTAGAGGAAAGTCCTTAAGGACTGACGCGCGGACATGCTGGGCGGCTTTTCGTAGGGATTCATCGCGGCGCTTTCAGCGGGATTTTTGAATTGATCGGGTAGCCGGGTTTCGCCCGCTTTGCGACGAGCTCGCGGCAACTAAGCGCGACTCGAAATTGTGGCGCCAGGCGCGATTCGGGCCCCGCGAATATTGGATTGTTTTTTTTTTTTTTTTCCCGAGCAAAACTTGTTTCCACGGCGCCGCCAGGTTGACTGAAGGAAAGAGGCGTTAGCTCGGGCCCCTCTCGCCCTTCCATTTCACCTCCCACTACCGTTGCCACGATGGTACTTTGGTTACAGTGTGTTGGTGTACGTTCGTGTAAGTAAGTTTTGCCTGTCTTTGTAAGAGTAACGCTGAAAAAGAGCAGTAACGTAGCAAGCCAGGTGCAACAGGTGTGCGCCAAAGCCGACAACGCTTACGCAGGTATTGAGCCTTATCGTTGGACGTGTTGTTACACAACCGGAGAAATTGTCCGGTAAACAATGACCGAAAGTTCCCTTGCGTTGATTTCAACCGGAATCGACTTCTTCGGCGCTTGTTCCTTTTACAATTGTTTTCAATTTTCCTTATTCCCTTTTCGGACTTTAAACGGCGAAGCCGTTCGTTTGGCTCGTTTTGGGTTGAACCGGTTCTCTACGCTACAAACCGAAAATAATAGAACTAATTTTTACTTACTTGTTTTTTCGTATCCGCAGGATCATTTGTACGCTTCTTCGTTCGATGTTGTTCTGAAACAGGATAACGTAATTTTGGTTACACTTGTGTAGGATAAAAGAAGGATTTTTTATAACACAGATCTTACTATACTATAAACGTTATTACAATATTAAGTTACTGGTACATTTAACAGCAAACATTTTAACCCTCACTTGTATACCGTACGGCTATTTATTCTTTTTTCAGTCTTTTTTCCTACTTACTATGACTATTCCAAATTCCTTGGTGCATGGTCACATACGATTCAAGATGACTACACATAATTAACAATTAGAAAGAAAACGATTAACACAATCCAGATGAATTAGTGGATCGTATAACAAATTAACCTGGACCTAAAAATATCTTAAGATTTTTCGTGTCTTATTCCAACACTGAGAAAAATTTTACACAGTAATGGTTGAGGACAAGATACTACTAATTTTTTTTAGTTGTATTTACTGAAAATATATTCTTTCAACTATCATCAAAGTGCATTCGACTATTATTGCAGTAAAAATAACTAATTTGTTGGTCGTTATGGTATTTAACTAATTTTTTAGTTGATTTTACTTCTTAAATTTCTCTCACTGAAAAGGTATAAATATAACACATGCAATAAACTAGGGAAAAGAAATTAATCATTCTTTTATTACACTACTCTTGAAATTATCTACCTTAAAATGTTTGCAATTAAAGTAATTGATATAATTAATTTTAAATACGAGTTTACGTAGTAAATTATGTAACAAGTAATTTTATATCTTTCATTAATGGATTAAACTTGAAACTGTGTACTGAAACAATGTTCTTGAAAGTACTGTTTAAAGTAAACGATATTAACAAATTAATTCTATACTTATCATTAGTAATATAAACTGTAATAGTTAAAAATTATAAAGAGACAACTCGGAAAACCTGGTAATACGCCAGGATTATAAATAATATACTTATTTAATATAAGTACATCTCTGAAAAAGAATGTAAAGTACATGTTCCAATACATAATTAGAAGAAGACATAAATACAAACTGCTTTAACGAATCTTTTATGAGTTGCAGAGTTTTTGCTTCGCTAATGATCATAATAAAAGTAAATACGATACAATGAGAAAATAAGATTACACAATCAACATAGCTGTTACTAAATTAATGAATTAATCAGTATAAACTGCCACATAAAATGTTAAACGCCAAGAATACAGAATCAAAATCCAGATCAACAAAAACATTTTCATTCAGATTATTTTTAATTCAGATAAATAATAACTCGTTAAATAGAAACCAAATGATAATTTCTATTTAATTTTACTCTTACTCTTTAGCTCCTTCGGATGGGCAATCTTTAACACTCATGTGAAAGACATAGTGTGTAGATTTAATCATCGAGAAGTAATGATTCATAGAAATTAATATTAATACTGTCTGAGTAATACTGCAACGATGAATAAGGAGTATTTTACTGTACATATAACAATAAACAATCAAGAATATATAGATCATGAAATAATGGCACAATTCGGAGACACCCGATTGTTGTATATTTTTTTAGTTTCGAATGAGAAAAAGGTACAGTGACAAGAAAATATATATATATATATCTGTTCTGTATTTCGCGGTAGCGCGGGTAAGCACATTCAGGTTGCATTGTTTATTCATCAGCGTGCACGTGCATCTTCTAAAAGAGAAGATGTACAAAAAGTCATCTAACTGCTGTTTTATCGTCTATAGTTTTTTTTTTTTTATCCAATCACTATTAATTTGACCATGGTTTACTGACGCTGCCTAGTATGTTCACAGAGGTGCTGGTGCGTAGACGACTCAAATACGAATGCACCAGCTCACGTAATGTCACTGATTGTCCGCAATCCGAGAGTATATAAACGAGCTAACAGTTCGCATATGCCGCGCGGCTTGCTTCGTCTCTGCTTCTGCTGATTTGTATTAATATAAATACCGGGATGTAAATGTTTGATTATGATAGCCAAATTGACGAGACTCATTTGATCGTCTCATTGTGGTAACACGTGGACCGATTCAGATTATCCTGAATAACAGGAAAGAGCTCAATGGCAGCGTATAATTCTTCTAATTTGCAGGAAGCACGTCAAATTGCAGCATAATTTTTGCACTTTTTATTCAAATCTAATTATAACTTGAATTCCTCGAATTAAAGTATTCCACAATTGAAAGTAAACCTTGCGATAGTTTTTTATAAACATTCGGAAAAAGATATTAAAAATTGTTTTCCTGATGGATTCTTACCTGATTGCATCAAATGGTAGGTATTAAATTTAGATAATTGGATTTGTACTTTATAAAGTTTCCGTAAAACTGTGGTCGTTTTCGTTTTTCCTAAACTTTTCCATTGAAATATTTCCACCGGAGGAGTTATGACAATAATGACACGGTTTAAATTTCTATGATTGAATGAATAAAGGGTCCGAGATAGCCATAGTGAAAAAGGAAGTACATTTCCATGCTTTGCTTCAATCCCAAACATTCACCTTTATTTGTTTCATTGTTAATATAAACTATCAAAATTTAATGCATTTTTCCAAAAGAATTTATATAATCCATGTTATACTGATTTCCTTTAATTCAGAGGTACGGAATCGTTACTTTCGAATCATTAAAAAATTATGAATTTTCCGGTAATAATAAAAATAAAATTTCTTAATACGTCAGTAATATATTTTAAAATAAATTATAATTCGCATGTGCATGTGATGGTTCATATGGAAACAATCACAGAATCATAAAACATTTTTTATGTCATATATTACAGTAAATTTCCGGATGTGTACCCTCGATACGTCTCACCCATGACCTACTCGGTGTGTTTTACTTGGTCTATATGATATGTAATGAACAGGAGTCTTTTTGAACCTGTTACTCAATCATTTAGTTCATAGTTAATGAACAATTTCAATATATAAATATAAAACGTCACAATTAATTAGTTAATAGAATTTAAATATATCAGTTGGCCATTATAATTCTCCAATTGTAAATACTTAACTAAACGAGTTAACAGTTTTCAAGTTTTTTATTACGGAATTATTCAATTTTAAACGATGTTCCGTCATAAATTCTTAGAAAGTAATATAAGTTAATGTTAAATGTTTTAAAACATAAGATCGTATATTCACGACACTGAAACTTAAGATCTTCCTGCTTTATAGCCATAGATTATATAATGGTTTGAAAAGAATAACGTAATTAGTATCGTATTAAAAGGTAATCATTTACACAGATCTAAACTAAAAATGCAGTATTCACAAAACGAACGCTAAAGAAGACTGAAAGAAGTAGTAAAAAATTGCATACTAATCAGATTTATTCAACTCGTTTGCAATGAAAGGAAAGAGTCAACAGTAGTCGAGTGAATGAAATGTTAGCACCACTTGAGATAGTGTAATTATAACAGCAATTCATCAACAAGCAAAGCGTTTCAATTGTGCCAACCTGTGTGTAACGAACGAGCGTCTTTTATGCAAAAATCTAGTCTCACTACGAGTTATTTAAATAGTACGAAGGCTATTTCTGTAATAATCTCAGTAGATCCACGCTGAACTGCTACAATGAATTGGAGGCTAAGGTCAGGACGATATATGACCTAAAGTTACGCCATTTTGCATGTGATTCGTACCGATTGTCCTATTCGTCACAACCTCCGTGAGTTGAACCGGACAGTTCGTATAATGTGAGTCATACGCGATACTGATCTGAATTGACCACATCCTGTCCGTCGTGTCAAATGACGTTAATGTCACTGCCGTCTTCGACGGGGAAGAGAGCAAAAAGACGGAAGGAAGATATGAAGACAAGCGTTTCGTACTCTCGCGACATATCATGTTTCTCTTATCCTCGTATTTGACTCTTAACAACATAAATTTCGTAATAACAAAATCTGTTACGATGATTTTATATAGGATCCAAATTAATAAGATTTTATTTTCTTGTAGATGCGTCGCTTGGATTTTGCGGTAGAATATTTAAATTCCTAAATTGTACAGACAAAACATCTTCAAATGACATAATAAAGCTCATGGTGTTAAATGTAACTCAAATGTTATAGATTTCTATTATCGATAGATCTTATCATTTTTAATCCACTTCATTGTCAGTCTAAAGAAATCAATGGACTTAATTTTAATCAGACGATGAAATAGATTGAACATTTTTTTATTTTCAAAAATAAAACCATATCACGTCGAACTAAAAAAAAAAAAATTACTGGGTCACAGGTGTAAAAGGAACTGATAGAAAAACTGCAGAATGATAAGAGTTCAATTTAGCAATATCTTCAATTTTATTTATGAACCATATTGTTAATAAAAAAAAAAAACCATTGGAAATCAAAAGACCATTGGAAAAACGATGAAAATTGGAAATGGAAAATCTTGATTCAAGAAACAGTTTAGAAATTAGGCATTTGAAAATTGCATTATCATAAAATATAAGTTATTGATATTAAAATGTTTTAATGTGTTATTATAAGTTGATAAGAGTCCCTTTATCATCGTGTAACTGTGATGCTCGTGTAGATATTGTATGTACCATCGGTGACAGTAGATCCATCACGTTTAGTTCTTTCTTGGAATTTAACTTATCGGTGTAAGATAGACGTTGCAAATAATTTGCAAATAATTTATTTAAACTTAATTATTATGATGTTAAAAATTAAAATGGTAAAATTTTTAACATAAAAGTTTAAATGGTTTAACCTGTTGTTTTAAACAATAGAAAGTAATAGAAATAATTTTTGTAAAAAACAGTTTCATCCAAATCTATTGCAATAAGAAATATGTATTTTTTTCTGAGCTGTGGAAATTTTAATATTTACTTCATTATAAATATTATTCATTCATACCATTAACAATATTTCTTCAACATATATAACAATTTCTCACACATTATCTTATAAATGAGTAAAATAGAATTTGATACATTAAACATTGCTTCTTTGTATCAACACG
>JABFQA010000885.1:0-16277 GCA_022817065.1 Probaryconus sp. ZL-2020 | reverse complement strand
GAATGAAAAAATAAAGATGCCGAGTGACGAAATGAAAAGTTTTACATTTAGAACCGCGGTCTGGAATTGTCCATCGTATTTGCAAAATTCCCAATAAATAATTTTTATTAGAGGAATAATTAATTGTGCTGTTAGGTCACACGAAATGAATTAATTACACTTTCGACATATATTTTTTGGGTAATTTCTATATATCGCGATCTACAGAAATAATTAAAATTAGAGAGGAGAGAATTATATTTTTGGGATGAGTGCATAATTAATTGTGAACTCTAATTGCAATTACGTGTAATTGGATATTCTTGTAATTGCTGTATTAACATCGTCATAACGAGTGTCGAATGTTTATTTGATGTTAAGGGATAGTCGGGAATCCTTAACGTTAGACTACCATTCGTTTAATACACTGTTTTATCCATTATTAATATAAAGTTGAGAGTTTCAACATGCAGAAGTTAGTTTAACGTTAGTTCAATGTTCTTAATAATTATACAATATGGATTTAAATGTTGTGAGTTCGAAATCAAACGTCTACCAAATCATTTCTGCTCCCTATTTATATATTCCTCAACACTTTAATCCTTTTACAAAAAAAAATATTTTTATTACAATTAAAACTCGCCACATTGAACTAATCAGATATTCCCCAATGTGTTTACCAAAAAACAAAAGAAAAAGAAAAGATGTCCACTTTTTTCCATTTACTTAATTTCATCGCAATTAGTACCATTACGCAATTAAAACCAAGGCGTTTACAAGCCCGCATTAATTTTCTTGCAAATTCCTCAACCCTTTATATGAAGCGTCTTTGTAAAACCAATTTCTTTCAATTATTTTTAATCGTTTTTCCCACGATGGAACGGCCCTAAAGTAACTTCCTCGTTTAATTGAAACATTTGGGTGCGGCATTCCCGGAGCAGGTTAAAAGGGGTAGCGGGGGGGGGGGATCAAAAGTAGCAAGAGGAAGGGATAATGAGTTATTAAGAGGATCGCTTCTCTTTCCTCGTGGAGTTTAAAATGTTGCATAACTTACCGGGGGGCGTTCGACTGTCGCGTCCTCGTCGACGTCGAGGACGCTGAATCCCCAGGACAGCGAGTCAATCGGGACGTTCCACAACCTGGCTGAAGTTTGTAACACGGCCGTGAGGAATCCCGTAGGAAATGTGAAAGCACCGAGCCAAAACAATAAAGGGGAATGAGTGGTCTCTGCCCATTTCGCAAAGTGCTCGACGCGGCTTACGAGATCCCTCGTCCAGGAGCCCAACGGCTTCAGGGACGGATAGGTCGTGAGCCAGAGCTGCGGCACTTTCCCATCGTAGATGCACGCGAACATTTCCTCCAATTCGTCGGACATTACCGCGAGGCCCTTTATCCCGCTCTGTAGTTCCCGAAGGCTGACGCGAATGCTTTTTATAAGCACGTTATAACGTTGGATCTCCTGCAACAGGACGACGTTCAAAGGCGATTCCGCGGGATCGATGAGCTTCCTGGTCGTTTCGTAATCAATTTCGTCCGGAAGTTTCGAATAAATGTCCTTTGACAGCTGCATCACCTTTGAATGCAAAGGAGCTATTCAGTCAGACAGTCGGGGGACTAAGGGAATCAATTATTTTAATTGGTTGAAGTTCGTGAAAGGCAGTATCGAAGGAAAAGAGGGATAGGGCGATGTAAAATTATAAGACGGAAAATTAAAGGAAAGATTAAAGATTAAAATTGATGGGGAAAAAAGTTAAGCATTGACGATGTTAAGAGCCGAAGTATTTGTTATGTAGGAAATAGCTATGTAACGCATTTCCAGGGAATGCTAAACATTTTCACAAACAGAGACCTTGTCCTCTTTGGTCGCGTCTTCATCAACGGTGGATGCTTGCATTCGTATATCCATGAGCGTTTGAAACATATTTCGCGTATCTATTATAAGAGAGGAGATATCAGCATTCGGGTGTTGACCAAAAATTTCCGGCCTGTCGGTTGTGGGCAGCTTCGAGATGAAATCCCGGTAGGATTCCAAGAATCCGTCGGGCGGTATGTGATACATGGGCAGGGTCGACAGTCGATACTGAGGCATGTTAAGAACGTCATCCGTAAAGTATTGCTGCGAGTAAGCCATGAGCAATCGGCGGTCCCAATCGTTGGTCACGTGTCCGCCGTAACAAATCTCCGCTATCAAGAATTTCAAAGATTCCCAAGGCGTTTCCTGATAGAAATCTAAGTACACGCGTAATATATCTTCGCACACCTGTTTTCAAATTAAATCTATGTCATTCGGAAATTCATAATCTCTTATTTTACAATATTTCATTTTTCATTTTTTTTTTTTTTTCAAACACATATCACGAGATAAATTTACTGTTATTGTAATTCATATTCGTTACATTATAAAGAAAAAGTAAATATTGAAATCTATCCGACTGAAATTCGTATTGCACTTTTTTACGGTTACTTCGATTACAACATTCAGTAAATAAAAATTATTCTGACAGAATCGATATAACAAAACGTGGAAAAAAAAGATTCTCAGCTAAGTTGAGAATTAATACGATTAATAAGGGAAAAAAGTCAGTTAGCATTAGAAGAATGTCGAATCGAAGTAAGTCTAAGTGCGCAGTAACTTTATTTAAATGCAAATTGGAATGACGATCCCGCATTCCCTATAAAACAATGGCGTTGTTACAAAGGTATAATGTAACGATATGAAATTGTATGAATAATTTACTTCGAAATCGGAGTCGTTAAAACTGTAAATGACATTCCAGCCAAGTTGCTGAAACTTCTTGCGTTCCAAAAGTACAGCGTGAAAGAAGACCAAACTGAATAACAGTTTCTTATACTTGGGCTTTGCTTGGCAGGATTCGAATTGCGTCTCCGTTATCAAACCGTATAAACGTTGCATATTGGCCTTGATACCTTTCGGAGGTTCAGTGGTCATCTTTATGCCAGCTTGTAGAATCGATATCGGGAACTCGGGAGTCGGACTCGAGCTCAGCCATAATCTGTTTTGACGTACCGAAAGTTTACTTAATTTTCATACTACTTGTTTTTCCAGTATAACAATTTCATACAATGTATCAAAATTAAGCATTCATTTACTTTAATTTTGTCATTGTGAATCTAAATTACTCGTTAATATTAATGTTAAAAATGTTTAAGTAATTAAGTTCCAACATTGTTTCACTTGACAAGTTTTGCAAATTGTAAATTAACGAGGTGCAACAAAGAGTTATCTAGAAAATTTCCAGTAAATCATAATGTAAATTAGCCATTGTGAATAGTTGTGAATATTTAACGATGGCACGAAAAGTTATTGTATAATTAGTCCGGCAATATGCAGTTCATGTTTTCAATAACATTTAAATGAAATGCTTATTAGATTTCGGAGTCACGTGAATTCGGTATTATACTGGAAGAAGCTGAAAAGAAAAAAAATTCAGTTATACCGGAATTCCGAATGCACGCTTTCGCTTGTGCCAAGTGTTTCTACGATTTTGTCCAATTTCGGCATCCAACTCAAAGACAGATGGCAATTCGCCAAAAATACCCAACATCCATTTTCCGCACCCTTCTGTATCATGCTAAAATAAAGAAGATCCAACTTTTCTTTAGTATTACATAGAAAGATGAAGGGCCAAAGAACTACATTAAATTATGCAATGGGGGCCATATTTCAGGCCATAAAATGCATTTCATTTCGTACTCAGTCGCAGTCGGCGCTTGACCTTGGCCCAAGGACAAAGTTTCGAATTTTTCTGTCATCTCGTGTTCGGTGGCTAATTGTTTCAAAACACCGGTCGGATCCACTCCCGGCGAAAGTATAAATATCAGTGGCGTCTGTGTAGACGAGTTTTCCAGAACTGCGTTTAGATCCAAAACTTGTGGCTCCACGAATTTCTGCCCCAAATTGTTCACCACGAAATTCGACATGACGAAAGACATTCTGTCTGGTCGACAACTTCGAATCAACAACATCCTCTGAAACTCGTTACAATTCTCTTCAAATTTCCCTAAGAATTTTATTGTTTCTGGCTGCTCGTTGATGTACCTAAATTGAATAGTTGACACAAGAGTTGTAAAGCTTTCGAAACATTGAAAATTTGATAAGAAAAAAAAAGAAAGAAAAAAAAGATTGGACAGTTCCATAATTTTTGTTTAAATAAGATTGATGTAGTTTCTTTAACAAATTCGGAGAACCATTTATGCCACTCTTCAGGAAGTTCGTTGAAGGATTCCACAATCCCATGAAAACAGACTAGTTTGTCAAGTTCCGTGACGTTATCCCAAGACTCGTCAGAAAGCCAAGTAACCGGTTTGTTGGGTTGCTTTTCCCGATCCAACACAATCCCTCCTTTTAGTAAAAATGCGTACTCGTCTTGATCTATCTTCCCTTCGGCTTCCAGTATTTTTATGCACATATGAAAGGCGAACAGTAGCTTATGATGTTCGAATAATCCCTGGCACGTATTCCTACAACGTTTCACATACTAAGTCTAAAGCAAAAGCCAACATGAATTCTAACCCTCACATTTTTCAGTCATAGTTGTTTCAAGTATTAAAAATAAATAGAAACAAACGATAACTATTTATTGAATAACGCGAAGGGACAGAAAAATTCATCGATGTTGCGATAATGTCTGTACTTATAAACTGCATAAGTATGATAATCGTTCAGAGACTCAATTCTCTCCTTGACATTAGGTTTCCATGGGCTCTTTTGTATGCAGTTCTCGAATATAACGATGTAAGCGTCCAGTGAAAATTGATACATCGGATCGATTAAGTTCATGTCGTTTATAGCGAAGAAAAGTATTGCGGCTCGATTTGCAGAGGCTCGGTACTCCTCGCGCGCCTGATCGATTTGCTTTTCCGTCTGCTCGGATACGACCAGCGATTCTTCGACAGTGATTGAAGTAGCTTTCGAAGTTTGCAGTGTGTTCAGTAAATCCAAGTCGTCGAGCAAAGAACCAGTCGTAGTGCTTAACAACCTATGAATCAGAAGGATGTCAAATTATCTGCTTATAAATTCAAATTATCCGATACAAAAATTAATTGTTGCTCTTTTATATAAAATTTTCATTGAAATGAGTTGACAAAAAAACTGAAGTTTCTTTTCATTTCATTCTTTACGGATCATTGGAAAATGTTTTCTTTTTTTTTTTTCAATATTTTATCCAAAGAAAATAATTTTGAATTTTTCATCGACAATGATTGTTCTATATTCGTTAAAAATAAAAGTTTATTATAAAGATAAAGTATAACGATTGTCTGTCTATCTTTGTTTGAGAGTCGTTAGCTAACAGTTGATCCCCCTTACTGAAGAATCTTATCCTCGAGCTCCTGCAAAATGCGTTTCCCAGCGGCGATCGTCGTTACGAGGGTATCTTTTTGTGCTTCGAGTCGTGGCTTCTCTTTTCTTACGACAATGCCCAGAAGTTGCGCACCCAAACCTGGACAGAACGCAGACACTCGCGGTAACTTCAACGTCGATGTTGAGTTTGCCGCAAGAGAATTAATTCATTACCTTGTTCCTTAATGGCGAAGTTGCATAATGTAGTTTTCGTGGATATCTCTGGAGCGTAATGGGGATTTGGGAGTTTCGTCGTGATAAACAATCGAAATTCGTCATTGAAGGTTATTAATTTATCGTTGAATTTTATCAGCTTCTGATCGCCTGCGAGTTTAGATAGTTAGACAAACTAAGTGCAAGATTTAGTATTAGCATAATGCGATTTAAACAGTATTAGAAGTTCTATTGGGATTACAATTTTTGTTATAGATAAAATTATTAAGTATTTAGAAAAAAAACCTGATTTAATAAATGCTCTTTCCAAAATGGGATTCATAATCAGGTCGAGTGTTTCGCCGACGTTCTGAAGGAGAACAGGGTGACCCTGATGCAAAGCTCGTTCCAAAACTCTCACGTAGTCCGGCTGTCCGAAATCGATGACCTTCAGCGACTGGGAATTTCAACAAAGAGTTAATAAACTGAAACGTATAGGCACGCGAAAATTTTTATCTATAATCCGTGACGCGATAAAACGCTCGTGAATCTTGCCGTACGTTTTTCGCTTCCATATTCTTGATCCATTTTACGGCCTGGTGCTGCGGATCTATTACCAAGGGCCATCGTGTGCTCCTCGAAACGATGATACCGTTTTCAGTGCTAAAATCGTCCGATGGCAATCCTTGGATATTCCACTCTCTTATTGTTGTCGGATCGCCCAGAAATTCCTTTATGCTAAGATTTCGTGAAGCGGGTATTTCCTTTTCCTCGAGCTTTTGAAAGAGAGAGAGAGAGAGAGAAAAAAAGAAAGTTTTATTTTTCTCGAAATCATCGAAATTAATGAAAATAAAAATAGACGACCGTTACATAAAATCTTATGGGTTTTAGAATTTTGAACTGGGGCACTCAAAATTTATGCACGTGCGGCAGTAAAAATAAAAGGATCGTCCGAAGGTTAAGTCTCTTGTGTATAGGGGAGCAATGCCCAGTATCGGATACCAAGAGAAACCCTTATCGGTATCTGATTCTGGATTTGGCTTTATCTGCAGTTCTTCGTGAAATGTGAAATGTTAAATAAAAATTAATGCAAACGTAGGTTTTGTTTGTTAACGTACAAAATTGTTTGAGAGTCGAATGGGAAAATTCTTCGCAAGTACGATCGAAGTTAGGATAGTGGGATTAGGTAGATGTGATAACGTTCTAATTGTCTTGCACGTACCTCATGTTTCCACATATCAACCAATTCTTCTCTATAACGAGACACAAATGGTCCGAGATAGGATATAAAGGCCGTGAATATTAGACAATTACCGGGCAACAAATCGAAGGACCCGGTGATAGATTTGACGCTGATTTGCCAGCGTTCTCGTTCGCCAGCCAGACCTTCTACGAGCATTCCAGCTCGTTCTAATTTCAGTTGCAATAAATTGGCCTAAAAGATTTGGTATTTGCATTTAAAATCATTGTATTTGCAAGAAGGTAAACGACTATTTGAAATTTATATCTTTTTTTTTTCATGTTTTACTAATTGTATTAAAAACATATATATTAGTAGACAAATATATGACTTGAAGGAAAAAAAGAACGTTATTTACGAATTCGAAAACGTCGTAAAGATTTTCGTCAGACGTTTGCGATATGTTCAAGTGGAATTTCGGCACCGAAATATACCAACCAGGTTAATTAGGTCTGCCTTTTCCTTCAACTTAGCGTCGTACATTCCCTGTAGTCTCTCCAACTCTTCGCGCAACTTTTGCAATTGGGCCGCGGTTTCAGCCAAAGCCGCTTCCATCTGCCGCAAAGATTCCAAAGCCGCCGACAACTTCTCTCTCTTCGGCGCTACGTCTCTATAGAGAATATATATAGAATAAACACTGATTTCAAGCGGAATACCCGGGCGCTATTTTTTCTACTTTTCGACGTTTTTGCAAACAGTAAACTTTGAAGCAATTTTTTTGCGAATCATTAAAAGAGAGAGAACAAAAAAATAGAGTACCAACAATGAGAGTAATTTCAGACTTTCGAAGTAATTTCGTAAAAATGAATTTAACGGGACACATTGCGTTTTCATTGACGCGTGAAATGTTGTTAACGCTTTCAAAAATTATTATAGAACGTAGAAGTGAGGCAATGTATTGAAATTGAATAAAGGAAAAAAAATTGGCCAAACAAAAGACACCGGGGAATGAGGAAAGATTTATCGCGAGCGAAAATAGTTTTGCGTCTCGCGTTACAGTTTGCCCGCTGATCATATATTAGCGCTTTATTTTGCCGTCGCAGCGCATCCTTTCTCGTCGACCACTGTCACGGCTTATCGTTTTTAATTATCGCTATGTCGATCACCAACCTATATATCTTTCCGTATTTCTCCATTGCAATAACCCACATGCAGAGTGATTTCGCGGCGTAGGATTCCAGGACGACTTTGTCCGGAGTGAAATCAGAGTTTGATGTAAATTTTCCAATCGCTTTTAAGGTCCTGTTCGATATGTGGTCCTTATCGAAGTTACGTAACTATTTTTCAACAATTATAAACGTTAACGATGATAATTGATTTTTTAAAAAAAGATTTTGGCTTAAAAATAACTTTGAATGACTATTTATTGACTTGCACTACTTGAAATATTCATTGAGTTATATTTACTTGTACTATTACTTGCATTAAAAACTTTCAGTAGTAGAATTTATTTTAAGTCAGCCATCGATATATTTAATGATTTTTAAAGGACGGAATAGTAAGTAGTATTAGTCAATGAATAGTCAGGCGAAGCAATGAAGATTCTCTTTTATCTAAATTTTTTCGTGTTTCAACGATATTGTTTTTTTATGTATTCAGTTTCGTATTTGAGATTGTAATGATTTTTGACGGTGTCAAAGAGAAATATGATTTTATCAATAAAAATTCAATACACCATGGCTCAGTATCATCATCGTGCTTCGTACAACGAAAAATGTTATGAAAGCAAGTCAGACTGCTTTAATATTGCAAGTGCTCCGTGTCCATTAACTTAAGAGTTTCACCAGAATTAAATAAACTTCGCCCAATTTAATGTAGGAAAAGTAAGTAATTTAACGGTTTAATTCTAATAAAATTGGAGCTCAACGAACGATGATTTCAAAATGCTAATTAGACGTTAAAAATGTTCCGCAAACAAAACCTTTTGAAAATGCAAATAGTAAATTTTGTTCTGAAAATTTAATGGAAAACTAATGGGCAATAAACGCCAGGAAAATCCGTGTAAATGTTTAAACTCGCGTATTTCCGTTTGTTATAAGATGCTTTAAAAAAAAGGCAATGTTTTGTTAGAGCAGTTTTGCGGAATCTTCAAAGATGTTTGTCGCAGACGAGAAAACGCCTCGTATTTGTTGATTTTAAAAGCTCGAGAATCCTCCAAATGGATACTACATAGTAGCAATGTCTGTGTGGCATTGCAGTGTACGGGACGAACGTACTGTACTGAGAAAGTTAGCGTCGGCAAGCTGTCGTTTCGATTCCGTCCACGTCGCTTCGGAGTTCTTCAGTATCATCACGGCCTTCATGACCATTTCAACTTTAGGCGGAGGACGCGTAAAGGACTTTATTTCCGACAGGTCTCTTTTGTTGAGTGCGTCTAACGCCTGAAAAATCACTTACTGTAGATTATTAATTTCCTATATTCCTTTTTTTTTTCATATTCCTTTTGATTTCATAGCAAACCAATGGGATAGAAAGCTCCTTTACAAACATCATTACGTCAATGGAGATCAATAAAAGTTAATTATTATCTTACAATGTCAAGGAACAATTCAAAAACGTTAAAACAGCAAATTTGCTTCGATATCGCAAACCACGAAAACCACAATTGAAACAATGATTTTCAATTTAATAACAATTTCCAACCGGTTGATTTTCGTTATAATTCATAATGAAAACGCTCGCCGAAGGAAGATATCGTATATTTTTTGCAGTGGTTATATTAATAATTTGAATGATTGCAATGAAATTGTGTTACAGATCAATTTGTTGTTCCCTGTGGGAAATTACTTTTTAATTCGATAAAAAAAAAAAAGTTGCCTGCATACGCTTTGTTGCAAAATAATAAGGTGTGTTTAACTTCATTGCTAACAAAATTCGTTGTTAACGAACAAACAATATTCATTCGAGTCGAAAATTCAAGACGATCCGATTGGAGTAATTTTTTCTACGTCTTCTACAGACTTAGAAAAAATTAATTCTTATAATTCCATAAGTGGGTTAACAAATAAAATAAAACGATATCATACTGAAAGCGAGCACAATTTCGTGCAGCACCTCCTACTCCGTTTAAACGTATAATATCCAACTTGTGTTTTGAATTGCTCGTTGTTTAAATAATGTTAAAATCGAAACAATTGGGGTAACCTCCATCGCTTCCAGAAGTAACGGTTCGACGTTTGCCAAATCGGCCCTGGCTATTGCTTCGAGTGCTTTGCACTCCTTAGAATCCTGGGCGATCCTCGTCGATCTGGCCTTGACGATTTTCTGTTTTTCATCGACCTCTTGACGCTGTTTCTCTATTATCAATAAAAATTCGTCGCACTCCTCAGTCGATCTACGAACCTGTTCCTGCGTCACTTCCAATTCGGACCTCATTTCGCTCACCTTATCTCTGGTATTTTCCAATTTAAATATACCGCCGTTGAGCTTATTCGCGTGGCCAGCTAATTCTTTCCTTTTCGTCTCCAGTATGCTGCAAAACCACGCGGAAACTAATTATCCTCGACAAACGCTTGCATAATGACGATTATCGAAAAGCCATTACACGTTAATGAACGCGATAAACTGGCAAATTATGAAAAGTTATTTTGCTACGATTATTATTGCTGCAGCAGTAAACAAGTCAATCTCACCGCAATTTAAAGTGAGATAAATATTCATTTATTTTACAAAAACCGAGTATGTAAGATACACATCGGCGATTAAAAAAAAGCAAAAATCCATATGGTTTTAATGGAAGATTGTAACGAACTCATAAATGTCTTAATCAAAAGCTTTCGATTCGAATGTTAATTTTGTTAAATAAGGGTAGATAATGACTGGTAAATTGTTAATCGAAAAAGCAATTCGTTGTAATTTCCCTTAAAACATTTCTGTACGCCAGTCTTTTTTCAGCGTTAAATTATTTTCGAAACTGGACAAATGTTAGTTGAACGTTAAAAAAAAGGTACGCTCTTACACTTTGTATCCAGATACAAGTTCCAAGAAATTAGTTGGTGTCACGTAATTGTAGCGTTTCATTTCCGATGCCATTTTTCTGGAATATTGCAGGACGCTGTGATGCATGAAGGAAAAAGTTGACGCCACGGCGTCGCGCGTTTCTTCCTGATTATTCATTTCTTCGGTTTCCGCGAGTTCCTTATCCTGAAATTAAAAGGCATTCATCATTTCAGGTGAAATTTTTAATTAAATCCAATTCGGCCGCTGAGAAATTTTTGTCACTATGAATTTGAAAATCATCAAAAGCGGATAATCTTCACACGAAGGAAATGCCAACGACGTTTTGAAGTGATCAATATTCCGATTTCAATGCGCAACGTACGTTCCACTTATTTTTTATTGTAAAAGCTTTTTCAGGTATTGCGAAATAAAACTTCACTCAATATTTTTGTTAGCTTTGGGTATTTTCGTACACGACTTCGTAATTTTTCACATTATATCTTACGTCAGCACCATTTGAACGCAGAAATAACAGAATCATAATACCCGTAAAGAGAAAAGTAAATGAACCTATCGTTTAAATTTTTTAACGACATTTAAAAAAAGAAAACAATTATTCGACGTTATTAACGAATTATTAGTAATGGTTAACGAAATGAGGTGTGCGAAAATTTTGCAATTACCAGTCCATCTTTGAGCCAGTAAACAAAGACATTAAATCGCTTTATTTACGCTTGACTTCCTTTTCATTAATTTTTTATGCCCCGCCTTAAAATTGTTTCGTAAGTTCTCGTTATTAAATTACAAGAACCCTTTAAATTAAGACGACAACTTTTGTAGAGCCATAAAATCCCTTCTTTGAATTCTAAATGGCTTCGGCATTATTACCTCGTTACTCGCAATATTCTTAATTCGCGAATAACTCGATAAGCACGTTAATACCCAGAGAGAGTAAGGCGTCATATTTTTTGCCCCGCGTTGATTAGAACTAATTCCATCGAATTAAGGAACAAAGTGAGTAAAAGGAAAATGGGATTATCATGAAAGTGTTAAGACCTTTCGCGGATCTATGGAGAGGGTCAGGTTCAAATCAACGAGAAACTTGTTTCCAACTTCGAGCAACGCTTCGCGGGGCCAATCGTGGTACCAATCGATGCTCGTGCAATTGATCAGGGACGGATATTGCCGCAGCCTATTCTTGAACGCATCGCCGATGGGACTCATGCAAAGTATCACGTGCAGGTTCGTTCGAACTCGTTCGATCAGAAAGCGGTAGATTGCATCTCTTGTCAGGTCGATGTTCATCTTCTCTGCTTCTTTGCTCAGCTTGTTTTTTATCTAAAGTTACAAGTTTCAACCATTTCAGACTTTCTTAAAACTTTCATCAGACTCTTGTTATATTGTTTTCAATATAACATTGAATTTTACTTTGTTTTATTATTATTATTATTATTATTATTATTATTATTAGTCAATGTTTCAATGATAAAATTAATCAATGATTAACTCCACGTGACATTGAATTGTTAACTAGAGTTAAATACAGTTATTTTAATACAGTTATTATATCTATATAGATCATCTCCTAATTTGAAAGTCAGTCTTGGATTTGTACATCGGAAGGACATTGGAAAGTCCGCGGAATATCGTAAACTTACATCCTCGATTTCGTCGCTCTTATACAAATTGGCGACCTCTCCAGTGTTCAGCATGTTGTTCACGATCTCGAGAAATTGCTCCTCCACGATTTGAGTGTCGTTGAAGAGGAAGCTGCTCGGTTTGTTCTCCACGCCCGCCATAGTGTAAAGGGCCTTTAGGTCTTCCCGGAAATCCGGTACCAGGTAATGCTTGGTGACCTCTATTTGAAACGTGGTCAGCTCACACATATATCCAGCGACTCTAGATAAGGATTGCCTGCCACTTCCGCCAATTCCTACCAACAGCATGTTTCCGCGGGGCTGCGTACAGAGATATTACGTGTGATAATGGACGTCAATGTCCGTATTTATTTACGGCTGTGGTAGTGTTAACACATTTACACAACGTCATCGCAAATGTCATTTGAGAAGTGAAACAGCGTGTGAAGCGTGTTTGTGTATTTGTATGTGTGATTGCAATTTTTGCAAAATTTTAAATCTCCATTAAATTACGTTAATTGAATGGAGATATATTTTTTTTTATTAATGAGAAATTTATTAAAGAAGAATTTCACGAAAATTAAATGAGATACGTTTTACGTTAATGAATAGTTGACAAAATAAATTATGAAGAACGAAAAGATTTTCAGGTAAACACGTTTCAGGCATTGCATAAACGCAGAACATGAGCGAGCTTGACATTTTTAATCATGTAAATTAGAGAGCAAATTATCTGACTAAAAGGTCGCATTATTATAAAGCGTCAAATTTATTTTCCTTGCAAATTATTGGCTACTGACGTACATAACTTGTTAAAGCAGCAAAATGAAATAGCTCTCTTGGTGAATCAAACGCCGTGTTATAATGAATAACGTAACGTAATTAAATGCTACGCATTCATGGAATAAGAAGTAATTAAATTCTCAATTTCAAAAATCCTTAGCATTTAATTTCGTTTCGCGTCTTCGACTTCGCTGAATAAATAAATAGTTTTAACAATGGTTTTCGAAACAAATAAATTTACGAATCGAATTCTAATGTTCTTCGTTTATATGCACGATCAACGGTTCTACCTGAAACATTCAATACTCCACGACGATGAAGGAAGACTTGACGTCTTTTCAGCAAAAATGATGAAACTATGTATTATGAAAGAGGCCAGCGTACCATCTGCAAATTCGTTCTCGAAAATATTTCTCCCGAGTAAACTCGAAATAAAATTACAAACAAATTTTACTTTATACAAAACGCCTAAGAGCTTTATTACGAAATTACTGAAATTGTGTTTATTCCAGCAAACCAAACAGAAATGAGAATTTTTTCCATTAACATTTTCAAAGCTCCAAAAAAACCATTATTGGAATTTTTCAATAACCTTTGTAAATCGTAAGACAATGGTAATAATTGATTAACGAAACAGACAAAGGGCTTTGTCGAAATGTAATTAAAATTCAAAAATCAATGCAGAGTTTGTTTTTTTTTTCGGCAAAATTTAATCATTTTTTATTCTGATCGTAACACAAAGCCATTCCTTTCAAATACATAATATATTTCATCATATCTATGAATTTATTATCAAAAAAAAAAAAAGGAACTTTGATACGAACACCAACTCCAGGAGTTCTTTAAAAGTTTTTTTCTCGAGCATGAAATATGATTGGTAATAAACTAGAGCTAATTGTCAGCGGGCGTAAAAAAAAAGAAAAGGCTCTAATATCCAATGAAATATTAACTACGGGCGAATAAGTTAAAAAATGAACGAGGGAATCCGTGTAATCGATGGAATTTGTATGTACGTTGTGTAACGGCAAGATTTCACGTGTGCGTTTTGGGTCACGTGCGCGATTACCAACCTCCGATATTACGCGAACGATGCGACATATGTGCTCGACAGCATCGCGAAAAAGTATGAGGTCAAGGCGCACCACGCCGGGTGAGGCATTGTACTCGTCCATCTGCGCTTCTATGTTACGCCGTACAGCTGCGATGTCCCTTAGGTCGTCATATATGTTCCACGCGTTCATAAAACTTCCTGCGGACAAATGCGAATGTAAAAGTCATCTCGCGAGAACGACGTGACGCCTTCCGCGCGGTGAAAAAGGTTTCTCCCCTTTAGGAAAGCCGCAACGAACCGAAAATGAAATCAATTTCACATTCCACCGACGCGAGCTAAGATTTATATACTTATATACTTCACGCATTGTCAAAAATTCATCCAGGAATTATTTTTTATCATCCTTTTTTTTTCTTCCTTTACCTCGACCATCTGATATTTTCAATTGCGCAAAAAAGAAGTTATTAAAAAATTTGCCAATAAGATCTTTATGGAAAATATCTTCTTTAGAGCCTTTTCGTTCTCAAGGGCTCATTGGAGTCAACTTTAAAATGCAATTAATCCATCCAAATGTCAGATGTTCGGGCAATAAATAAATGTTGTGAATGGTTTGAATTAAATAATATAATCAAGTTTGACGTCAGCGACAAAGTTCAGGTACACCTCAGAAGTTGATGGAACTAAATAAAGAACAAATAAGAGAAGTCGCAGGGCTATTGGCGAAGTACTTGTAAACTCAATTATCACTTGTTTGTATAACGTCTAACAGACTATGACACGTGTTGGCTGTGTCAAGAAATGAAGACGGCGAAACATCTTTTGCAGATTATCTCTTGTCCCCTTTTAACTGGCATTATGCTACTGAGAATTCTGTTAATTCAACGCGATGAAAAATTAAGAAAATTAATACCGAACACGGGACATCTCTTCTCCGGACAAATTGAATGGAACGTTGTCTCGAAATGCTTCATTAACTGAGCATTGACTTCATTCGCAAACCACTCGTGATCTCTAAAATTTCAATATTTAATGGAATTAGTAGAAATGCCGACAATTAAAATGTTATGATTCGATCAATTTTAAATGGTTACAGTAACGCAGACTCAAAAGGACACTTGTCAAAAAATTACTCTTTAAAAAGGGAAAAATTTCTGTTTTACCATTAAAAATTAATTGATAAATCAGTACTATCTACGTATAAATCAGGAATTTTTCAAGTTTAAAACAGTAATTTTCTGGCAAGTGCCCGTCTGAGTCTGCGTTACTGTTAAAAACATTATTTTCTTAATGAGTTATTTTTCTCAGTGTACTTGTTATCGTTAAAACGGTCGCTAAAAACGCGATAAACTTCATGGATCCATAATCGAAGGAAACTTTGTTTATTGTTCTGAACGCTGTTGTGACTTCGAAGTAATCCCTGAAAAACCTACAAAGCAAAAAAAAGAAATCTATATTATATGGCGTTTTCAATGAAATGATTACAAGGATAAAATGGCTTACTTTCGAAATGTCTCTCAAATTGAATATATAGTGCATTTTTGCTGGAATTGGTAACATATTCGTCACGACTTGGTTGTAAATGTCAATAGTGGCCAGTGTTATTTCTTGTGCTAAAATTGAATAAAAAGTTTTTTTTTTTGTTATATTCAATTGAAATAAATCTTGAAATCTATGACAGATTTGTGATGAACTCACAGATTCCTTTCACTTCCTGATGAAAATCGAACAGTTGCTGGTTTAACATTGTGCTGTATATTCGTATGATTTGCTTTTCCATTGGAAAGGTCATGTTAACGATGTTGAACTTGGTGAGCAGACGCTCGGGAATGGTGTTACGACCACCGCCGACTGGACCCATTGCGGCCACCAATTGCATTTTTTCTACATACTTACGATTCTGATTATGCCGGTCGTACCTGCAAAAATAACATTGGATTACTCAAAGTACTGTAATTTTTTTAATTTCAGAAAATTCATTTTCTATTATCGTTTCAGGATTTTTAACCGTTGCGTTTATCCTCAATATGAATATTGAAAATGAGGAGCGTTTAAAAAAATTTTCGTTTTTAATCTTTGCATATTAGAGAAATAAAAGTAATCTTTTTTTTATATATATTTTTTACGACGTACTTT
>JABFQA010000884.1:0-16283 GCA_022817065.1 Probaryconus sp. ZL-2020 | reverse complement strand
AAAAAAAAAAAGAATTTTATTTAATAAACATATTATCTGGATCAAAACAGAGATTATATTAAGAGGAAAAAAAATCCGATTAAAATTATGGATTTTAGCCGTTTCGTTACCGCCTCCCCTTAAATCAAAAGGTAGTATTCCTTCTAAAGTTCCACTGAAATGTTATAAAAAGCCGTGTCAGAACAACTTTCATTAGGATTACCTAGTGATTTTAAAATCAGTGTAAAGATTCAAAATCCACAAAATCTTATACCAAACAAGCATAAGTTTAACAATTTTTCGTGATAATCCATGAATCTGTATTAATTTTTTACACTTATTATTTTACACATCATAATTTCACACTTCAAATTCACCCGTGTGCATTATTCCAAAAAATCTGATGATGAAAGTACTAATCTTTGACGTACGCTGAGAAAAAAGATATCTGAAAAATTACTTTTTTCCTAAATACTGTAAGGATATAAAAGCAAAACAATAAAATTTAATTTGAAAAACAGTAAAATTTACTGTTATTTGTAGTATTTATAGAATAAATTTTAATAAAAATTACTGTTTTTCACAATAAATTTTACTGATTTTCAAAAAGAATTTTGAATCTTTCTGGTCTATTAAATAAATTAGACCAGCAAAAAATTTTGGATTTAATTATTTTTCTTTTTTTTTTTTTTATTTTCAGACTTGCCTTTTTCTGATATCAAAACTTTTTTGATGCTAATGCTAATCTTAAGTTGCAACCTGAAAAATACGAATTTTTGCTCAAACAAGTCATATTATTTAGAACACGTTATTTGTGAAAATAGAATTAATTCAAACCGACGGATAATACAAAAACGTACAGTTACAGGTGATAAAGGACAATTCGAAATCCTGATCGAAATACAAATGTTGACAATAATACTAATAATATAATTAATCTAATATCCAAAGAAGAAAGAAATAATATCTAATCTACTCGTGACCACCAATTTACAGAAACTTTTGATTTGTCTTTTTTGTTAATTATTAATTGTCATTTCAGAAACTTGTAAATAACATAATTTATCTATAAATGAAAAAAATGAAAATTCGAAAAATAAAGGACATCGTAATGCTCTATGATCAGATTTTCAAACATCTATTCTGATATTTATATGTAAGCATGCCGTGACTGTACCGTCGATAAAGTTATGTCCACAACCCATTAAAGAATCACATGAATGAGCTTCAGGGGGTCACGAAGGTGCTACTAAAATGTATGCAACACATTTTCTTAAATGTTGTTTGGATTTAAAAAGAAAAAAAGGTGCTAAAATTGAGACAAAAATGACACTGCACGAAAAATTAAAACATCTACGGACGCTTTTGAAAAAAAGCCTTAGATGTTCATGAATCATTGCCCCTTACAAAAAATAACATGAAATATCTATTAACTATATGGAACAATTTTAAAAGCAGCAGCGTCTTTTGCAAAACATTTTATATGTAATTTCGTAATTCCTCGAGTAATCTTAACAGATCAAAGAAAATGTTTCATTAGTAACTTCAACAGAGATTTCAATCAAATATTCAAAATTAAATATTATCTTCGTACTACGTATTAACAACAATTAAATTTTTGAAAAGAAGACATAGATTGTTGACCGACTATTTTAAGCAATATATTTCCACAAAAAGTAATTGAAATAAATGGACTCCAATAATTATGTATTGTTATAATTTGACTTGACACGAAGCTAAAGAGTACATTCCTCATGAATCGGTGTTCAGTGGTAAAGGTCATACGCCGACCCTAACAACACAGAAACGTTCAGAAACGTTTACTGAACGTTCATTAAACGTTTGCGGACATTTCTACGTTTATTAAACGTAAATGTAACGTTCAATAAACGTTTCGGACATTTTGTGTTGTTGGGGGAGTTTGTTCCCTCAAAGTCGTTAGGATAGAATAACATATAACAATTATTTCTTAGAATTTCCAGATAAAGCAAAGTTATATAGATCTTAGGCAGCACTTAATCTTAAAAGAACAAAAGAAAGAACGAAGAAATATTATGACAAATATTCACGTACGGTAGAATTCCATGTTGCTGACTACGTTTATGAATTTCAAATTGATAACCGAAGCCAATTTATATAGATAATTATGAAGGACCGTTTCAAGTTATAGAAATCTGTCTCCTACGAATCTACTAATAAAAGGAAATAACTAAAAAGCAAAAATATTTCATAAAAATAGAACAAAATTATAATTCTTTAACGATGAAGAATAATTTTAACGTATTCGGAAATGATTCTGAGCATTACTTTTGTATGTTTTAACTTGGAACTATAGCCGAACGCGTGTTCGGAATTGCATCAATAATAAAAAATAATAATATATTAACGAACATGTGTTTTTATGATTCTGAATGGTTCGTGTTTCGTCGTTCCTTTTTATATACATTTTATAAGTATGAGTTGATATGAAAGGAATTATCATTTCTTTAAATAAACGTAACGCGTTACGTTTCAGTGTACCCTTTTTCAGAGTTTTTCGGACCTTTTCAGACACTTTCAACACAGTTTATTTCCATAAGGACGTATCATCATTGTACATATTAACAATATTTCCAATGTAATTTTGTATTCGTGATATCTATTCGACTGATAATAAAAGATCCATAACCTCATCATTACCGCAATAATCATCTTCATTATCCACAATGATAGACAAATCAATTATTATTTTATCTTCTTTTGTCATCTTGATTTATCAAAAATTTATTTAATTATAAATATATTAAAATTTTAATTCTTTATAAAATTTTATTCAAAATTTAAAGTAGACATTTTTAATTAAAAGTAATAATGTAATTGAAAAATGTTCATAGGGTAAATGAAATAAAGACGATATGTTACATAAAATATTAATAAAATATTAAAATATTAATAAAATATTAAAATTTTATTTTAAAATAATAAAGATTTATTAAAATAATTAAATTTTAATAAATCAAAGTATGTAACCTATTATCTTAATCTTCAATTAACTGTGGCTACTAAGAATTTATTGATAAAAATTTAACGCGATTTTGTTCTGTATTATAAATTTATTTCACTATTATATTATTCACTTTTAAAAACTTGTAATATCACACTTCGCATGAAGGTTGTTTAACAGAGATGAAATTTAAAGGCTTATAACAAAAAAAAAATACCAAAGTACCGTACTCTCCAGGGAGTATTATTCTCGAGATTGTCATGTATGACATAGAACAAAACAAGATAGTTAGCGATTCCAATTTGGCATAACGAATCCACGCGGACCATCTGTACTATAGAATCTAATGAGACCACCTACCCCGAAGCAATTGAAGGGACCAAGAATCTTTTATTAAAATAATGGAAATTTGCAGCGGGGAATAATATAATGGAAATAGTAATATACAGACACGCGACCATTCTATTTAAGCAATACTGATCTGATGTTGGAGGACAATCGTCCATTTATTAATAAGCTAATTTCTATTTGATTCGTTTTTTGATATACGATACGTATAAAAATAAGTGGCAATTCATTTTTTGTAATATGAGACAGTTAAAATGCAGTCAAATATCAATCGACTTCATAAAATAGTTTTTCAAAAATATTTTTAATATTTTACAATGTTAGTGTTAAATTAATATTTCAACACTTATTATTTGAATCAACAAAGTAAAGTTGATTCAATTGATTCTTTTAAAGTATCATGACATTTGGAAAAAGTTTATCTTAAATAAATTACCTATAAAATGTATTTAGGATAATATGATTTGCTAAAATGAGGATAGATATTCGCAATTCTAAAACGGTGTAACTCTAAATCCGTTTTACAGGATAAACTTATTTTATAAATTTCATAATAATTTCAAAGAATTATTTGAATCAATAAATATTACTATTAATTATTGACAAAATATTATATTATAAAACGTGTATTCATGATTCCATAATTTTAAAAAATGGGTCCCTTATGTATCAAAGACTCTATAATATAAAAATTTTAATTTCGCAGTTCATTTAACTATATTTCCATACAAAAAATTACATTAATTAATTTTGCATTTTAAAAATTATTAATTGATAATAATTAATAATGATTTTTGAAATCATTATTAATAATAAAGAATGAGAGAAATCATTTATATATGCAATAAATATTTGTAAAGAAATACTACATAAATTACACTTTTTTGATTTATTAACTCGTAAGTAACGAGCGGGAGCAGAAGCTACATCATTCTTTCAATTTTTTACAACTATATATAATCTATAAACAATAAACGGTCTATTTTCCAACTTTGCTCGCAGTGATCAGATCTATTTCATAGTACAACAAAATTTTACACAATTACACTTGTATCCGTTTTTCATAAAACATGTGTAAGGTATTTTAATACAAAGCAATATTTTAAAATTATGCCTTGAAAAATAAATTTCAGGACATTTCTTTGTACTAAGAAAAAGATAAAATTGTTACATCTACAGTTTACAGATTACAATTTATTGCAATATAAATAAGATATTTTGTAATTGAATCACTGTAAATCCAATTTTCTTAAAAAGAAAACAGATTAGCTACAAAAGAAAAGATTTTTTGAATCGGAAAACTGCAATACAAAATTTTTAAATATTTTGTCCCTTTTTATTTCACACTAATTTAGAACAATCAATTATTAATTATATACTAAACTTAACATTATACAGACGTACCTTGAACTTTATCTGCTAAAACATCTCCCAAGATATCTCGAATAAGGAAAGATTTATGTTCCTGCATTTCACTGTAATATATTGCACAACTGACAACGACTATTTTAATCAAAGTGAATCAATATTTTTTAGGATTACTTGTAAACAAATTTAATTAAAGTTTATTAAATGTATTTTCACACAAAATTGTTTAAAGAGAAATAATTTGGTATTATACAAACAACCATGTTATATTAATCATAAGACTAATGTGTATTTTAACACGTACATGGAACAACTGATCTGAGAATGTATGAATCATTCAATGCGGCATACCCTAGTTTAATCTTTTTCCACAACCCCTAAAATTAATCCGCCCGTTTATTTCAAACCGCGAGATCCTAACGCTCGCGCAATTTAGCTGCCATTTTGGAGGCGGAATCGTAGTTCCCATATATTTTAAAGCGTATTCTCATTGGTTAACGTTAAGCGCTTGCTTGATAGCAGTCTGGATGTTTGACGCATACCATTGGTTCGTCTACCTGCACCTTCGATCACATTGGTCCTTCAATTCTTAAGCTTTGTGTTGGTGAGACATCATTATATATCAACAAAACGAGAGTCAAACTCCGGCTAACACGCTTAGACAAGTGTAGACCTTTCTGCCACAAAAGATGATTGTGATTTAAGAAGTATTTTACAAACGATTATTACATTATTAATGAATCAAATCTAATGAAAAATTAAACCTATTGTTAATATATTTTTTTATGATTAAACTCTCGTCATTGTCTTAGTTCTTTTTCTCTTGATATTAACGTTTTAATAATATTTTTATAATACTATTTTCATTACTTTCTTCATTGGTAAGTCACGCGATAATTAATAATACTTATTACACTGAGAAAAAAATTGTTGGAAAATTTACTACACTGTATGGGACTCTGGAACTATGTGTCATATTATAGCGTTTCATACTACACAGTATTGAAAAATGTCAACAAAGCTTTGACTTTATACTATAATTGTGATATTTTTTCCAATACTGTGTACATTTTCCAACAATCTTTCTCTCAGTGTACAAGTTACACGCATCTAAATCGTGCAAATATCTCAGTTTCCATTGTACGAATAACTTTCATGTGATTTGAAGAAACTAGCTCTGTAAGAAATCGACCCCATTCTGACAAACCAAAAATAGCAACGGATATGAATAAAAGTATACAGAACATTCAATTATTTGTCGAAAATCCTCATGTTTTTATAAGAAAAGAAACTTTGAAACATGGTGTAAGCGCTTTATCAATCCATCGTAGTTTACGTCGCAAAAAAATAATATTGTTGTAAAGTGACTGTTTAACTCAGAAACTGAATGAGGATGATACAAAAAACAATGTACAACAATGTTCAGACTTTCTGTGATCATATTATTTCTTCTGATGAAGCTATTTTTCAATTCGATGAGGTCAATAGTCATAATTTTATTTAGCGGATTCATAAAAATCTTCATTGAGTGCATGATACCCACATGTATAATATCCTCATAAATTTATGGTATGGAGCGATTCGGTTACAAGATACTCGAATCATATCGTCTTAACGAAATTTGTAATTTGCTAAGTACCTTTTTGTACTTTTTTCTTACATAAAATCTTTGGCTTTTCGATATCACATTTTCGTTTGTGCGGATGTTTTTCTTTTATTAAACGAATATCTTCTGCTTTTTTTCTTTCTTTTTTTTTTATTATCTTTGCACGTTCTTCTTTCATCTTCTTGTATACAAAGACATTTCCTTTCTTTTTGCTTGTTTCAAAATTTTTTCTTTATAGGCCTCATCTTGCTTCATTATTCGTTAAGCTTTCATAATCCTATTTACTTTGACTTTCGCTTGTACTTTTTGTTTCTCGTCCTTTAATTTTTTCTTTTCGATCATTTTCGCTTCAATTTCAGGAGAAGTGACAATTTCAGATTATTGCTTTCTTGTCGATTTCACATTACTGCGTGCAGAAAGATCTGACAGAGCATAGAAAGAACTCTTCTCCGAATGGTCTATGGACACCCGGCGTGTTTTATTATCTGTTAAATTTTAACAGTTTTAGTTTGATCAAAAGATCTTCGTTGTTGTATAGAAGTATCATCAGAAATCGGAAGACTGCTTTTGTTGTTGACTTTTCCCATTAATGAAAATATTGAAATATCAAGATTTTTGCAAATCCTGCACTTTTCAGGCAGTTTATCTATACTACGAATTTGAGTAATTTTCATGATCCGTAAAAATAATTTTTGCAATAATTCTTTATTAAAAACGTTTACATTTTATAATGAAATTCCAGTGAACTAAAAACCTCTGATACCTTTGTCAAAAGTGACTACCGAATTGTCTGCTTGCATGAAAATTCCACAAAAATCACAGAATTTGAATTGTTATACATTCTGTGATATCGTGTAAGAATAGGTTGGCTGTGATAAGATTTCGTCAGAGCATTAACAAAGGTGACATTTAACAGCTGCATGCGATGAGAGCAATGTGGAGACAACGAAAGCATATGAATATTATGCTTGACGCAGAAATCAATAGCTGCGGTTGAAACATGACTAGCGTGGTTGTCCAGCAGAACAGGATCATCATATGAAGGCCCCATATATGAGTAGAAATGACTCAGGCAGACCAAAAAAATTGTATCAGCTAGTTGTCCATCAATTTTTATTGCACTTCATCATAGATCTTTAGTAGCCTATCTAATGCAGAGCCGATCCTTTCACGCAATAAAATAAGGATCACTTATTTTATACAACATCTGTTACATAATAAATAAATATTATTAAAAATAATGTAAAAAAAATTTAAAAGACATAACGCTGAAATATAATGAATCCAAATAATAAGGTGCAATACACGTCTGTTACTGTACAATTCCTTTTTATCTGTTGTACTGTTTTTTCTTAATTTTCCATTTATGATACATAATTAATTTAAATTAAATGTTATAACAATAAATATCATTTCATTATAATACATTGTCACGTATAATGGAAAAATAATCCGTGACACTGCATAATTTAAGGCAGCTTTAAATACAGAGCACTTGAACATGTAAATAAGTCAGTGCTCCTTTTAATAATCCCAACGCAAATAAGCGAGTCATTCCGACAGTTCTGAACGCCAAACAAAGTGTTGCTGAATACGTGAAACGAAAATAACCATAGAATTTCAATTCAAGTGACAGCAAAGTGGCCAATGTGAAAATGTAATTATAAGTGATGATAATTCCCAAAAAATAATTTCTTGTTCTTCAATGCGTTTTAATCACAAATTACTTTTGATCGAATTAATAAAAACCAATTAAAATATATGGAATATGAACGCTGAACCAAATAAGAAAAAATGATTTTAAAAAAAGATTAAAAGATAATTTTAAAATATGAGAATTGATCGAATTATCAAAGAGTGATAAAATTATAGGAAATTGAGGAAAACTTAATCACCCACGTTAAAAGTTCCTAGCAACTCCAGCAGAAAGGAGGAAATTTTCCTGACAAAAATTCCATGGATATTCCATGTGTGTATCAGATTTTAAAATAAAGATAAAATAAAAATTTCTTATTTTTCTTATTCAGATAAAATTTTCTTATTTTTTTACGTAGAAGCAAAATCCATAATAAAAAGTATCGGTTTCCGTTGGGAACAAATTTTTTATCAACAAATGCTCTGAAATGGTGATATTTACGAATTTTTTTTCACGTGGAAGCTACTAATATATACTGATCATCAATACTTGAAATTGTTTTTGAAATTGAAGTAAAGTTTTTATATACTGATGCAAATCATTCTTTTAGTCATTCGTTTATTCTTTTATTCATTCTTTATTCTGTCATATTTTTTGTTCGAATATTTCGTTTTGAATCTCTTTAATTCGTTTTTTAGTTTACAATATTATTCTGTCTTTTTTAAATCTTTACATTCAAAGTTTATATTTTAAGGAGGTTTCATTATTTGTGAATGGACTGAAAATCTTTGATATTAAAGTGAGTAACAGTTAATTGATTTTTACTTCTCCTAATTTCTTAAAGTTTAATTGCAATTTAGATTGTTTAATTGAATTTAATATTTTATTAAATATTTTAAATTAAGTATTTTGATAAGTATTAAATATTTTGAATACGATTCAGTAGTTAAATACCTATTCTCTAATAGGTTTAACATATAAACTGAATTAAAATCTTAATTTTTATAAATAAATGCTTAAATTAAATATATCACTAAATGAATTGTTTATTAATATATACAATCAACTTTTAAAAATTAATTTATTAGTTATGTAATGTACTATTTAATAACTTTCAATTCAAAATTTCCTCACTTTACATTGCTAGTTATTTTTTCTTCAGAGAGTTGGCTGTCAGAGATCAAATGTGTTTTCAGTTTCCACTAGAGAAATGTCAGTGACAACAACAGCGAGCTAAAGATAACACAAGAAACTGATTTGTTGCCATCGATTCAATAATAATAATAAAAATAAAACTGATTTATTTTTTATATTAAAAAATAAGCGATGTCTACCATAAATTCGCAATTTTATAACCATTACATAACCATAAATTTTTCATTGTTTCGTCGTTAATCATTTTTCTACAAAAAAAATATAGATATATAAGATGTGAGGAGAAACTTTTTTAAGGAGGAAAAAAATTAACAAATAAAAAATGCAGTGCATTGAAAGGGAGTTGAAAATCCCGGAGAAATATTTGCATTTTGTTGACGGTCGTGTCTGTGCGACTGTCTCGAGAACCTGGCTGTCAAATCTGTTGACGTTAGGAGCTGTCAACTTTGTATCACACGAGCGACTTACCTCCGATGAGATTGCGGCTCAACCGTCCACAGATCAATTGGGTTTCAATTGGATGAGAATTTATATCAAGGTAAACTTTTCAGTTCCACGAAATAAACAAAAAAATTCAACAAAATATAATTTTCAGAATAATAATAATAATAATGGCCTTGTTTTTAGGTTTACACAAAGCATAAAAAAAATGCAATTCCATTGCCAAGAGGAAGGTCAACTGTTCACTCAAAAGTACAGACTGAATTGAATTTTGCACAAATGTTGCACTATGTTGCAGACACCAATTACAGAAACTTATGGAAAGAATCTTATAAAAAGTACTACAGTATGTATTTTGAAAATTGAAAAAACAACTTAAAGAAAAGATTTGCAAAATCAAAAGTGCAGTTAGATTTTGCAAATTTTTACAAATGAATATAATTTCTTTTTGCAATTATCGATGAATTAATCGATGAGACACATTAATGTTTGTCTTTTTTAAAGAAAAATGTCAATTTTCATTGTCAGGTCCTTGGAATTATACCGAACAAAAGGAGCACAGCAACATAAATGGAATTTTAACGGATGTCGAAGTTATGCAAGACGTACTTGCCAGATTGTATGGTTGCAACGTAGTGCAAATGCGACAGGGAAATGTGACTCACATAAAAATGGGAACGATGGACCAAGCACATTGCAATTTGTTGCCTGCCATACTTGCCATTGAAACTTCTTCTTATTTCTTTGTACTTTACGAGCAGACTGCAAAATATTCTTTGAGAGAGTAAGATATTCAGCAGAAAGATCATTTTTCAAGAACATTTTGAAAAATTAATGTAATGGTAATTTTTGTTTTAGATGCATTTCTTATAGTCCAGCGATTCTTTCGACATCTTACACAAAGCCTTTGTTCCTCGTTTATCAACTTCTTTGTTTGTCCAGAGATCTTCACGATTTAGGTTTAGTCTTAGGAGAAATAATGCTTAGCAATATTTTGCTTATGGATAACTTAACGATACAAGTAAATTGCATTTAAAATTGCATTTAAAATGAATCAAATATTTTATGATAATTGTTACAATATTCATTACAAATCTTTGACATTTGATTAACAGGTGTTACCAAATTTGTATGACAACGTATATCTTTGGCCAGAAACAGAAGGTGTCAACTATGAAAAATCAAGCAAGTCCAAAGATTTTTTCAGAACCAACAACATAACTTACGATCCAATGTTTGGTTCCAATGAAAGCATTGAAAGTCTTTGTGAAATGTGGATTCACGGCAACATAACTAATTTTGATTACTTGACAGCGTTAAATAATCTGGCTGGTCGGAGATACAATGATCCAAATTGTCATCATGTGATGCCTTGGATCACAGATTTTACCTCGAGGTGTGGTAACAATTGGAGGGATCTCACTAAATCAAAGTACAGACTGAACAAAGGAGACAGACAATTGGATTTGACTTTTGATTCACAGACATCTGAAGTAATATTAAATATTAAAATATTTTTAGTAGTGTAAAATAAACTGGATCCAGAATTATAACATTCTTAATCGTGAAGACAAATAAATGGATTCATTTTTCATTGTAGGTTGGCCATCATGTGTCTGATGTTCTTTCAGAAATAACATATTATGTATATTTGTCACGTCGATATACAAAATCTGTTTTATGTAAACACGTGAGACCTTTATGGGTCCCTTGGGAATATCCTGGTTCCATACAAAGGCTATACGATTGGAGTCCAGATGAATGCATTCCACAATTTTTTACAGACTCTAGTGTTTTTAAGGTAGAAGAATTTCTTTTGTAAAAATTATTTACTTTTAAGTATATTATAATTAATCTTATTTCTTTTTTTTTTTTTCACAAAGTCAATACACGAAGATATGCCAGATTTAGAAATTCCTGCCTGGGCAACGTCGCCAGAAGATTTTATAGAAAAGCATCGAGAGGCTTTGGAAAGCGTGTACGTCTCTGAGAGACTTCATCATTGGATAGATTTAACTTTTGGTTACAAGTAAGTTTTTTCTTTATTAATAAATATATAATGATGTACAGAAATACAATTTCATCTGTCTGTTGTAGATTATCAGGTTCAGCAGCTATAAAATCCAAAAACGTGTGTCGCCATTTAGTGGACAATCACACGAGCCTGACAAATTCTGGCGTCGTTCAACTGTTTACCCAACCACATCCTCAAAAGATTGTCGTCTCTCCTTACTGGAACAAATTTCCACCGCGTCATCGAGGATTTGCCGAAGGAAAAAGTTATCAAAGCAAGTATCAGAAAAAAAAAAACAGATTCCACGAGAAACTTTTATCTAATTCTAAAATACTTGAATGATTTTAACAGAAGCAGAAAAACCTATTGAAAACGAAGAAGACGATGTACTGAATCCTGACGACGACGAAGACGAGGAAGAATCACCAACGACATTGTCCAATGCCACAAAGTCATCGCCTTTGGCTTTGAGCAGACTTTTGAGTCGCTCTCGTGGCTCTTTGTTATCCACCGAAGACAGCGCAAAATCCGACAGACTGTCTAACAGTCAAATCATCTTACCGAAAGATTTTAATGTAGCAACTGTACTTATTCAAGTGGAAACTACACACGCATTTATGAACAAAATCAGTCATCAGATTTACAAGCCCAAAATGGCACCGCAGAGTAGCTCCAAGAATCTTAAGCAGATCGTAGCGAGCGGTCGAATCAAGGAACAACAGATCTTGGGATGTCTGATGCTTGAGATTTTTATTCCAGGGAAGTTCAGGGCCAATTGGAATACTGCCAAGGTGTCCTTTGAAAATCGATTAAACGCCTGTCTGAACGTCATAAAGTCATCTCCAGAGAGCGTACCAAGGTGCATACAAAACGCGGTAACTCTTCTTCTTCAGAGTGACGTTCCGTTGAAAAGTTACAAATGGGAAGTTGGCGCAGACGCTTTATCCAGATACCCCACGATCACTCACATGGGATTGCCTCCGCCATCGGCTCATCAATTTTTGCAACCACTTTTATGCGCTAATCTCTTTCCCTCGACAACATACTCACGCCATCTGTTCAATATTGTTGAGATGATTCAAGAGTACGACGGCCTCGTCAGGGAATTGAATTTCGTCACTCAGGCTTACGAGTGTAACGATGCCTTGCATAAGACCAGACTCATGTTTCAGTGCAAAATCAGCGAATGCAAAGTCAAGGCCATTGCCAGGCAGCTGGAAAAATTGGTTGCAAATGCTAATAACAGTTTGCAATTGATCGTTCCTCATGTTAAGCAAATTTTGGAAGAGCCTTACAGTGCGGTTTTAGCTGCTTGGCATTTATTCGATCCTATTGCCAAGTAAGAATTTTTTTATTATTTTCACGAAAATTAAAAAAATGAAAAATTTAAGAGATGCTAAGTAGGCTTTTAGAAATAATATCAGTTTAAAATGTTTTCGAAGGGTCAAAGTTTGTTTCTAATTTAGATTTTGTGATTTCTACTTTATATCTCTTAACTCTTGTTTCATTTCTTAACTTAAATTAAATTTATTAAATTTATGAATTTAGAGTTTTAGGTCCCAAAGAAACAGCAAATATTTTTCTATTACCGATTTTGAAGCTTTACGAAAATGGTTCGGTGATGGACAACTGGCCAGTTACTGACGTCTTTTTATCTGGATCATTGGCTAAATTTAAAACAATGAGATTATACCACAGAACATTTTTACTAAAACTGATAGTTCGTCTTGGACTGAGGAGATTCTTAGATAATTTTATAACGCCTTTAGTGGAAGCTGTCGGAGGATACCGAGATTACATAACGAGCCCTTCAGCGACAAACGTTCATCGAGGTGGAAATTTAAAGTGGGTATTTAAAATAAGATTTGTTACTATTCTTAAGTGCGGAATTGTAAGAAAATTGAATTTGCATTTCAGAACTTGTTATTTAAGCGGAAGTTGTGGAGAAAGTGAAAATATTTTATCGCCATTAGAAGAAGATTCTTCGGTCGAATCAGATCATAATATATTATTACCCAATCAAAAAAGTGATTACTCTAAATGCCTAACGCCAAACGATAACGATTCTGAAGGTTTGTTAAGCTAATGTTAACTCTAAAAATGTAAATGTTAATAATGGTAATAATAAATTATAACCGACAGAAGTCTTCATAATGGAAACCGAAGAAAATTCTCAACTCTCAAATCCAGATGTTTACAAAACGGAATCTCAGGCGGATTTGACTTTAAATTTGAGCGACGATTTCTTATTGGATGATACTACGAAATCATCGTCGCCGGATGCTGTTAAATCGCCAGTTATTCTCATTCCTAAGAGGCTTGAAAAATCTCTGGTGGATTTCAACAGTATTGATTGTAACGTTGGAAGTAAAACTTCCAGCGAAGACACGCCTTACAGCTTGGATGGCGCTGACGTCGATACGAATTTGGCAGATGTCGCTGCTGACGAAGAAGAAAAATCTTGCGACGAGGAGGAAAACGTTCAAAGCAACGACGCTCAGAAAGTTTCGGTAATGAAATCTTTTGCGTTTTGTTGCTCAAATGTTGAGATGATTCTGATTAGCTTAAATTCAATTCAAATGATTATCTTTTCAGCAAAGAAAGTTAATAAGAAACGAGTGCAAAGTCTCAGAAATGAGCGCAGAATCTGTGATATGGCTCTCTCATAGATTGGGACCAGTTTTGACGGCACGTCATCTGTCAAGAAATCTTCTAAGAATGTTGACTCTTTGTTACACAGGAACAGAAAGTCTGACAGCCATTGACAGTGATTCAGAAAAATTAAGTGGTTCCTATTGGGGTGGTAAAATTACTGTTCACGGAGACATTAATGCTTCTAAAGTTTTGGAGTGTCTTATCGCTATAGTTGGTATGAATATTACTTTTGTCATCAATCATTATTATTAATCGAACAAATTTTCTAATGAAATTCTCTATTTAGGACTTTATGGAGAACAGATCATTGTTCGGCAATATTTTGCACACGTTGCAGAGTTGTTAACTCTTTGCAAAAGAAAGCTAACTTTGAATCTTGAAGGTGGTCTTGTTTCTTGTGTCGCACTTTTGATAAATGTTATTCCTTATCTGAGCGATTCAACATTAATGGATGTTTTACACGTAAGTTGTAATTTAATTTGATCATAATTCATAAATTTCGCATTAATATAAATCCTTTATTTTTTATTCCCAGGAAATAATAGTGAAATCTATTTTATACCCAACCGTTAGAATACTTTCCACGACTAGGTACACATTTCCAAATGGAACAATGGCTCGGTCAGTTTTGGGAGAGAAATATTTGGAAGCTTTGTCAATATTGAGCGTTCGACTAGGTGGCGCTATGACAAAAACCCACTTGGCTGTACCAATACAGCGTTTTTTCCTTGCCTTCGACAAAGTTTTTGACTTCAGCGAAGATGATTCTGAGATTAAAGGAAGACCTATTTCAATTAAAAGAGACGACGATTCCAAAATATTGATAGTTACTAAATCTCGAGTTAGAAATGCTATAAACACAACAATGTCGGATTCATATTCACCACCGATTACAGAAGACGATGATGCTTCAGGGCCAATTAGAAACAAAGCTTTCGAAGAATTAAAAACAGTATTCACGGAACATTTGGCTCACCAAGCTTATGTTATCTTTTATCGACTCTTTGGAGAATCTGTGATGAACGAAATACTAAAAAATCATTGCATGATTCGTGTTTTATGCCAAGAGTATGAGCAAGGTCGACATATGACTTCTCCCAGTACTGGTAAATTTTCTATTTACCCTAGTTTTTTTTTTTTTTTTTTTTTTTATTTTTATAAAAAATATTAATATTTTTAAGTGATTTTATTTATTTCATTATTTAAAGATAAACTTCGAGTCATCTGAATCCAGTGGGGACGAATCATACCTGTCTTCAGAAAACAGTATACAAAATTTCAAGTAATGAAATTTATTAAATTTCTCTAATTAAAAAAAAAAAAAAAGTTAAATACATACATAAAATATTTGTCTTCGGAATTAGTAAAATTTCTAATGCATCACCTTGGACACTTATCAAGAAATACAGAAACGAAAATCCATCGCGATATCCAATTTTCCTTCCGTCTGCAAATTCCAGCACCTCAAAATTACGTAAGTAATGTAAGTGAATTTCATTACAGAAATATCAAATACATTTTTGTGTCCACGTACATTTTCCATTTTCCTAAATGTTTTATCTGTCAACATTTTGACCGTCAGATTATTGCCAAATCCATAGCCAGAGAAATGCGAGACTAATTTTTTTAAAGTAGTAAAAATTTGTATTAAGTACACAGCTTCAAATGAATCTGTGATAATTTGAATAAATTTTAACGACAAGAAAATTAGTCTGACTTTAGTCTGACAGAGTCAGTTAAAGATCTGTTAGTCGTAATTTTGCCAGATCGATAATTTCCAAAGGAAAAATGTCTAAATTTCGAACAAAAGAAAGTTTGTATTTACTCTTTGATTATATCGCTTTTGATTGAAAAATGAAAGACGAAAAACCAATCACATTTTATGAGATGTGTTTCAGCGTATCGTAAAAACTCGTCGAGTCACAGCCCGCACCGATTTCCCATCCGCTGTTATCCGAAAAAGTATAAGGTAACAACAAATAAAAAAAAAAAAAGAAAAGTTTACGAAAAAATAAACTAAGTGATAAAATGAACGTTGAATAGAATTGAATTCAATCTTATTATGGTAATTAGACCGAGAAAATAGGGGAGGGGGGTG
>JABFQA010000883.1:0-16284 GCA_022817065.1 Probaryconus sp. ZL-2020 | reverse complement strand
TTTTGTGTACCTCTAAAAATGATATTTGAATACTGTTTTGTGTAATCAATCATGTCACGAAGGCTGCGTCAAGATACGTTAAACAAATACAAAGATAGGAAGAAAAACGCGGTGTTTCGCGTTTGAGAATTTGTTTTCCATCGGATCGCTTTGATTGAATATTTTGGTCGGTATACTGGTCCTGGACTGGAATAAATAATAGCTTGTTCTCGCTTACAAAGCGGTCCGAGACACGACAGGACAATAACAGTCGCGAGTATATTCTTCGTATTTCGTTGCAGTCTCGGAGGAAATCTCACGAAAATTGCAATTGTGATTGAAAAAGAGAAAAATGCGATAGCTATGATGTTACCGGGGTTAGGTTAGATTTAAAGATTATACCACGATGACCACCCCCTTTGAAGAAAAGGACGCCACAGCGTGCTGGAAAACAGGATGAGGGGATCGATCACAGACAAATGCCGAGTTATGGAACAGCGAGCTTTGTCCAAGACGGAACAAAAAGAAGATCATAGTTGCAACGGGATAGATACTTTTTCTCTTCCTTTTCCTCCCAAACAAAGCGCAATTTCGCTTTGTTGGTTTCAAATTAAAAAATTATAATGGATTTCATTCGTTATCTATGATTGTTCAAGTCTAGTGCCTACTCGACAGCGCACCCTAAATTAATTGATGAAGTATATTTCGATAACGACTATTATTTTCTTATACTTCTAATCAATTGCCCTATACTCGTAATCTCTGATAATTAATGATTCTTCGTCTAAGTAATAGGGATCGAAAATAAATTTGACATGAAAATAATATTAATTACCAAGATTCTCATCGTATTGGCAAAAATATATATATATATATATTTGGGTATTTTTTATCTATTTATTTCCCTTTTCCGTTCCTCGCGATCACATTCGGTTAACGTCATCTTAACGTAATTTCAGCAGTGAATGTAATCTTATGATTGCAAACACCGTAAGATATGCGATATTAAAAACTGTCTTGAATTAAGTTAGTGGAACATAAATGTTAGTGACGTGTATATCGTGACAGTGTAAGACTCTCGGAATATCGAATTATGTATTCAGTTTCGAGCGAAGAGAGAGAAATTGTAACAAATTCTTCGCACGGTATGTGGCGTATGCAGAAGACGTTAGAATAGAAGGAGCCCCTCGGCAAAAGGAGCATGAAATTTCCGATACTATGCTTCGTTACTCGTTTCAAATGCAACCGAGCGAAAAATAAAGATGTCATCGGCATCAAGCATGTTAATGTTTGCCGAGCAATACTTTTGTCCCGGCGGAATCCCAGACATATGTTTCTCCTTTTGCGGCATTAGCCTTTTCGCCGTTTATGGCGCGAAAACACATTCGTCTCGCTCTTGGAAATTCGCAATTTAAGAAAGTTACGAATTTTAGGCAAACGTAAAAGTAAGTCGTTTTCTAGACAAAAAGACGCTGTTGGCAATTAGAGGGGCTTTAATTAGAGCGCCTTTAAATTCGCCAACATTTTCGAGCGGAAAATAAATCTTTTTCCTAAAGCTTGCTATCCCGCCTGAGAAAAATATTATGCTAATTTTGAGTTTGTTATTTGCTTCCGTGAACAAAATAACAGTCGACGCTACTAGAAATTTATTTCATGACAATCATCAAACTCTTGTTTTCGTTTTATTTCTGTATGTATATATTTACTGCATGTAAATTTGTTAATTAACCGTTATTAAACTCTGGATATGTTTTTCTTTTCTTTCGATATATAACTTAGGTCATTTTAACAAGCCATAAACTGAATTAGATTCCCATCAAAATCCTCACACAATTTGTGTTATTCCGAGGGAATGATATTTGCACGTATTTCATTTCTTATTAAATATATATATGTACATGTTTTCGACACGTTCCGAGCTATTTGTTTTTCCATTAAACCAATAATGCTTTGGCTGGGAATGATTAAGTTTCTTTTCGTTTTCCAACTTTCGCAGAATAGTAGGAGATATTATCAGAAACTTTGACTCAAAGCACGAACGTCATAAAGTGACCTCGAGCTCTTTATACGTAATGCTTGGAGGCACGAAGTGGAATGCATAATAAGATTGGGCCGCTGGTGTACGTGAAACGCTCGCGTCTCTATTAAAAGCCATATTTGATGCGAATAACATGATTTTTCAGTCAATCGTCAATTGCACGTTTCAGATTCACATTAAATTAATAAACAAAAATCATTTTTTGTCAAAATTATGCAATATTATTTTCATTAAATATATTATCGTTACGATAATTAAAACACTTTTATTAAATTATATAAAAACTGTTAACTACTTTTTTTATTATCTTGTGTGAAGTCAAGTTCACTTTGTCCATGCCAGAACGATTTTAGTTAATGCTCAGTGAAATGTGAGAGCTTGTTTTATTATTAAAAAATTGTTTGCCTACAGCGTTTTAGAAAACTTAAGCAGTCGTTTTTCATGGATGTTAGATTGCCAAGAATTGTTTAGCGATTTTTTTCACTTTTTATCTTCATTTTACGTTGATTTTTACGCCTGTTGTAAAACTTGGAACAGGAAGTTAAAAGTTTTTCTCTTTAAACTGCTATAACTGTACGAAAAAAATCGTGCTACAATAAAAAAAAGTTTCAATGTGACAGAATTCTCGGGCAACTTACCTATTGTTGACGTCGAAGTGATTTGTCGTGATTAGTTTCTTATTTCGATCGACTTTACAAAAAGTGTTATACGTTTTTTCTTACAATCCACAGAAAATTAACCTTTTTGTAGATCTTAATTTCTTTTCCTTTCTCAAAAATAATTTATTAGGAAGTGAAAAAGTTTATTGATTTTTTAAGGAAGCAATGATTTTCCGTTACGCGTCAAAGAATTTTTAAAACATTTGTGTTTAAGGAAAATCTGAGGAAATCTGTAAAAAGTTTTCCGTTGACGTACACTTTACGGTTTATATTTATTTGGAGAAGATTTATTCGTCGATTATTCGTTTCACTGCATCCCCAAATCCTGAATAAAATCCAACGAACTACCCGCTCTCAGATACAATCTTTTTCGTCATGAAACCCTTGGAGCTTAAATTCAATTATTTCTTGATAATTAAATTTCCAAATGAAGCTCAACAGTAAATTATTCATCGCGACGTTTAAGGTCATCCCCCACTGAAGCGCAGTCAAATGGAAAACCGATCATTCACTTATTTCAACTTTGAGAGAATAATTGAATAGAAGTTACAGAGACTGATGTATAGTAATGGATTTTGCATCGGCCCAGAACGCTTACTGTTTCCAACTTTCCTAAGTAACTCCAAAGTTGCTATGTATATCAAACTTATTATTACTGTAATAAGTAAACTAGCGAACTGTCAACGGGAATAAAGTTATCGTTTATAATCTGATAAAATGATGTATCGAATCACGTTTCTGATTCTAAAAAGTACTTTCATTCTCAATGAATAGCTTTTGATGTTGATTCAATTTACAATATATACAAAAAGAAATCTTAAATATCAAATAATGATATTTCAAATCTCAGCAAATCGTTTCAAACAATTTATTATAAACGATTAACGTTTTTAGTCTCGTTAACTACGTTCTGTATCTAAGATAAATGTTGGAACTACTACGCTGGTATCATAACCGTCAAAATAGTACATTCCAAAAGTTAATTGGAAACTGCCAGTAATGGCATGATAGGCATTAACCTTGGTTTATATTAACCGCAGTTATTCAGGTACATATAGCTCTAGCCAGATTATAGGGTAGCCGTGACACGAAACATATGTGTCATTCCATGTTACACCCATCAATCACCGGGCGTATATCTTTTTTCAACGCATCGAACATTTCTTTCCCTTTAACGGTACATTAATTTCTCCGGCATTAGCTTTTCAACATTTCCACTAGAAACAAAATCGTTTCAAAAACACCATAACGATATCCAACAGAACAACTTCATCCCAATTAGCAAAATAATCTGTCATGAAAATTTCATCTACTTCTGATTCGTTGTAAAATAATCAAGTTATTGTATGATTCGTTAAATTCTTCGTTTACACGCGAGTAAAAAGATAATAAAAATAAGAAAAAAAATGTACTAAAGCACATTAATGTTAGGTGAAAAAAGGGGTCAATAAACACAGTCGCTGCATCAGCGTGAGCTTTCGATAAAAAGCTCAGTAAATTTACAGATCTCTTTATTCGGAAATTACAAACAACAATTGTCATTGGAATAAAAAGCGACGGGATCTTTTGCTTCGAACCCATTGCCCAGTAAAACACGATCATTACCGAGGTGGGTTGAAAAAAAAAAGGCCAAATAGAAATAAATTAGTTACCCAAGCAGCATTCCACAAATCACTCAACCCTGTCAGCCGTAGCTGACTCCTGGTAAAACAAGACAACGAGCTCCATAGCGTTTACAAAAAGGTTGGGAGGTTTTTCAGGCCCGTCGTCCGTTATTTACGAAGCGCGTTGCAAAAACCGCGATCAATTCGTCTATTTGCCGGGTGTCAATTATTCCTCGGCAATTTGAGAGGACGGTCGTGTGTTGGCGAATTACGAAGCATAAAAAGTCGAGACGCAACGTCCGCCAACAGGATCCCTTATTTCACGGGAACAAAGAGTAGGACAGCTGCATAAACATGGAAAATAGAACGAAGTCCGAGCGAACGAAAGCCTTCCTTTGGGAAAAAGCTCGTCTTCCTTTTCCCCATTGTTTCGATTACCGCTCGTGGTATTTAATTAACAGAGAAAACTCCATTCAACGTTCGCCCTCTACATCACAGAACGGAGCAGAAGGAACTGTCTGTGTGCCGGTAATTATTTGAATTCCATTCCACGATACGTGCATTTATTCGCGATTCTATCGTGTGCCGCTATTCAGATGGTTACATCAAAATATTGTCATAAACTGTTTCGAATGTATGACATGAAACAATATTCACTGAAAAACCAATAGATCACAAAAATCTAAGTGCTATAACAATTAACCGAATGCCATTGGTGACACTCTTTTGCAATTTTTTGTTTCTTTTTGTTTCTTTTTTTTTTTTTTTTTTGTAAAATTGTTACTTTATTCGAAAAAAGGTTACCACGTTTCCAGTTGTTATAACTTATTGATTCCAACATAGTATGGGTTTATTATATCTGCAATTGGTCGGCCATAGAATTTAATATTCGTTGAAGCACCGAGGGAAAAAGTTTTAATTAAAAAAATTTTGCGCCCGTGCACAAGCAAATGAAATTTTGATGGAAATTACGGTGGCATATTTGAAGATATTGTGCCCTATGTCAGCAATGGTGTTTTGCATGTTTCAACGAAACGTTTTATAGGCTTCGCAAAAATTAACTCTCGAAGCTTATTTTGGTATAAATAAATAAACTTTTATTCTCGTGCGATATTATACAGACTATTTTTTATTACATTTTTTATTCTTTTTCAATGAAATTCAACAGTTTTTAAACGTCGTTCAACATTGACATTCATAAGGTATCAAATTAACTGTCCTTTATTTAAATTGTTGCAAAGTTGTGCAACTGTTTCTGAATCATTTCATAAATCTGCAGAAATTTGCAAAATTAACTTACTCAGTTTCATTTTGTATCCACCGCGTAAGTCATCGACATGACACAAATATATAATGTTTCTTCCTTCCGTCCCACTAAATCAAGAGCTTTTTAAGTGGCAATCATAATGCACTCACGGTAATTGCAAAAACGATGAACACCGATTGCAGTTCAATGACTTAAAACATCTTATCTGCATAATCCACTGGATATTAGCATATGTACTCAATCGTGGAGTATTTCAAATTTATTTAAACTATTGATGTGAGACGAAACTGTTAGAAGATACGAAATTCCAAGAACGTACAACCGGGCTAGAAATTTGCATTACACGAAATGGCGTATAAGAACAAAAACAATTCAACGTTGAAGTAGGAACATTGTGTACGTGACGTAATTAACAATACCGCAGTCGATGATGACGCATGATCAGTGACGACCTCGAAATAATTTTCTACGTGTACGTACCTATATATATATATAAGCGTACATGAAAACCTATAGGTATATATAGAGATGCACGGATATACATAATCGTAAATAATTCGAGAAACTTGGCAATTTCGAAGTCAAAGTTGAGGCAGTGACAAACGTTGTTGTACGTGTCATTGCATTACGTCTGTCTAGCGCATCGTGACTCTAAGCGGCAAGCGAATTGCAGTTAGTCTTCCCAAGTTCCCGCCTGAATTAGCAGCCTGTCCTTTCTTCGGCACACAAGCTCCTATGCAAGTTAGAAGTGTCTTCGGGCTCTTGTTTATCCTCCCATCGTTTACAAAGGAATCCACGTTTACGTGTGCGCCGCATCTTCCACGTTCTAGTTGACATTCCTCTTTCTCTTCTTCTGAATTATTCAGTATATTACCCTCTCGGCTAATTTCGATATTGCAAATGGTTATGATTGTACAAACATAACTGTTAATCGTTTGCCTCCGTTCTAGATAGAAATTTACAGGCATCAACACTTGCTCGAACAGGAAACAATTCATCCTTGTGTGTTTATTCGTAATCAACGTTTATCAGTAATCATATCTTTCAGAATTTGGGAATTACGTTAGAATAAGAGTATCGTACGAAATTTACCTAGAATATAATTTTGGCGGAATGACGTTTTACTGAAAATGGTACATCGTCGTCAGTAATTACAAATGATTACGTTAAATGTTCGTACCATGCATAAAGCGAATCACATTCAATTATATATAATTATATATATGAATGCAATATCAATGTAACAGCATAGGATAATTATTTCCAATTGCTGAAGTGGAATTAATTGTCATGGCTTGTTTTACGCCGCGAATAATAGCAACAATATTTTGACAAATCGAGCTTACTAATTTCAGCTATTTGTATTTACAAGATTTCACGCAATGAAATTTTTCGAAAGTAGGTTTTATTTTTATTTTTTCTCCCCGTGAATTAAATTGCAAATTCTAACACACGTTGGAATTAAAAAGCGTTGCCATAATTCACTGCAATTTTGCGAAAATGCATGTAGTTTTTTTTTTTTTTTTCACTCGTTTACTACTATTACACAAGTTTAACGAGTTTATTCAACGCGTGTTGATAACGATGACGCCATTGTAAAATGCAGAGCACACGATTTTACTGTTTTTACAGTCGGCAGTTTCATTCAAGTTCTTCCTTTATTATCCCCATACCAATTGCAGTATTGGATAAATGCGATGATACATGCCGTGTCTCGTTTCACTGTAGAATTTTACCCTGCGACGTCCAACACGACCCCATCGTCGATATTTCTACTCGCTATAGAACTTTAAGACGATGAGGCGTAGAAATGCTAGACTGAAAAACATCAAAGAAGTTTTCGAATTATATCATGTAAACTTCTTAGATATAAAATATAATTGAAAATTTAATTGCTTTTGGATTAAACTGTATTTGTATTCAAAAATTTGGTTTCCATTTAATAAAAATTAAAAGACAGATAATTGCGTTAATTTCATAATAAGTACGATAATTTGATGAAATATACATCTTAACATAAATTGAAAATACTGTCACATAAATCCACTGTATAAATAAAATTATTATCGCTTCAGCATGGAAATTGCAAATCCTACGAAATGTCCAGTCGTTCGTCCAATACTAAGCATTTGGTATCAAAAACAGATGCGTAAAATTTACGAGCTAGCGTAACCTTGCTGAAGCATATAAATCCGGCGTGTCCTTTATATCTCAAGTTTCTGTCAAATATCTACGTTAAAATGCATATAACCTTTAACAAATGTCGAAGAGCGTTTGCACGGCGCACGTGCTGACTGCTGATGCTATCTTAGGATTTGTTATAAAACATTTTGATGAGCGATCCGTTCGAAAAAGGTATTAACTGAGTTGTTAACTTGGAATCACAATGCGGATATCGTAACGTGTGTTATATTGGATCTTTTGAAATTGCGCTCTGTATTTCCAATCTTTCTGTATATTGTAAAAATTTATCGTGGCTTATTAAAGTGAACAATTGTAATGACTTGTTGGAAAATTCAATTATGTTATTATCGAGTAATAACTTTTTAATGAATTTTGGATTAAAAAGATATTACATTGATTTCAAAAAAAAAAAAACAATTTAATGTAATCAGTTGTGTTTGTTTATTTGTTATAAATCATATTAATTATGCCATTAATATTTTTGCAGTGCAATGCAGCAGTTGGTGTCAAGGCGTTCTTCGACATGATGCACAGTGGTCCGCACAAGGTAATGCTCTTCGGAGCTACTTGCACGCAAGTTACGGATCCCATCGCTAAAGCTTCCAAGCACTGGCGTCTCACACAGGTAAGAATACAAAATTTTATTAATAATACCCTAAAGAAAAAAACTTCAATTTTACCCTCAAAACTGTATTTTTGAAACAAAAAAAAACTGCTAATATCCTAATATTAATTTTACAACAGTAATTATGATTAGTATTTTCATGAGATAGGGTTTTTGCAGTAATAAAAAACAAATTCTCTTTTCAAATTCTCAGAAAACACGTGAACATTACATGATACGTCCACATCTGAAATACGATTCGTGTCATCTGATCATAACTATTAGAGACTGTTAATTATACTTAATCTTTCAATATTTTTTGAGAATTTGACTCGAGATAAAAAGTTGATAACGATAGAATATAGACGATGTAATTATTTCTAATCACAGAAATACGTTTGAATTTTGTATCATATTTATTCCAAGAAAAATATTTTCACAATTGAAATATTTTATAACATTTGTTGGCTCGGTATATTCAATTGAATATCATCATTCCCCGTCACGTAGTTTCTTCAATAATATATCCTAATTAGATATTTGTCAATAACGTTTCAAATTAGAAATCACTCTAATTGCATTTCAGTCAAGATTAATTTTGAAATGGAATTATATGTTCGAGTGTTTGACAAGCCTGAAAATTGTTGAAAACTAATTATATTCATTTGCTCACGGTTATCAAAAACTTCGTCCTGCCGTTTCAATGTCTCGCCTTTGCTCGATAAAATTACCGCGTTATTTTATCGAAGGTCACTTATCAACGAAATTTAATTGAACCCATTAAACAATGCCTACGGAATCCCGTTTAGGTAATAAATCATCGAAACGACTTGTTGGGTAACCTTTGCATCTCGATTTGATTCATTTGCACTTACAAACTTTGAAAATCCCTTGTAATAGAGATATTGGATAGGGGACCCGGAGATTCCCTCCCTAACTCGATTGCTAAAGGAATGCATGCCCGGACCAAGCGATGAGTGGATGATTCATCAAAAGAGGGAAAACTTTTCTCTTGATGCTTAACAAAATGCTCCTTTAATATTAACCATATTCATTTCATATCGTTAATAATTTTCCACTCGATTTTATAAGCTAAAATTATATTCTCCAGGGGCTCCAACGTAATTCTCCATAGCCATTGCAATTTAAACAAATTTGTTACAATAAGAAGTTGCTAATTATATTACCAGTAACTTTTCCATAATAGACGTATTAAAATTAGACGCATTTGCTTGAAACTTAATTTTGCTTTCCATATATTATTTGAATTCTTTCATTAATGAATGTTTAAAACACTGATATAATTTAAAGTTCTATTATATAACACTGTTTATTATTTATCACTATATGACCTGAATATAAATCGATATTTGCAAATTTCGGTGATTGTTGTATAAATGATTAATAATGTTTGATGTAAGCTGATTTAGAAACTGTACTAATAAGGAGAAGTTGTGTCTAATTTGGACTAACGCAAAGTCGACGTACTTGTCTTTGTTATAACACGGGGGCACGTTTAGTTTGGCGGTACAATTTAAGCAACTTTCCTCTAAAGTTACTAAAATTCAAACGTCGAAAAGAGGAAGTCAAACATAAATATTTAAAGTTTAAATTTTAAACACAAAGTTTGTTTTATTCAAGCGTATTAGCTTTTATTAATTGAATAAAATTAAATTACATTTTAAATAATATTTGAACGTTACTTTCATTAACTTTCCGCATAGGAAGTAACGCGAATACCTTTTATTGAAAAAAAAGGATTTGTTTTGGAAATTATTGTTGCTTCTAGAGTAAACGTGACATGTGCTGAATAAATGAATTAAAATGCAAATAGGCAAAAATAAATTAGACAATTTATTCAACATACTCTGGACCATTTTAGATAACAATTCGCCTCAAGAAATTTAGGTCTAGATTTCCTTATTCATATTAGCGTTAGCATAATTTCGGAATAATTCGCGAATATTTGCGAAATTACAGTACTATCACAATTTAGATTATTCATGAACTCCGAACTAGGTCAATTACATCGAATACATATTATTTTTCCAAAATAATTACTGAACGTATTGTCGTCGTTCCACTATTACTAATTATCAGTCCTCACATTCTCGTGATCAACGTTTCGATTGCATCTGGTTATATTGTAAGTAATCCATGAAATATATTATTATCAGCGCCAACGTCCGACAAATCAATTGTCCGAATTACTAAGTGAATCATTCATGAGCTATATAATAGAATTTTGCACCTAGTAAACCGTATTATGTTTTACTCGCGCTGCAGTGAATTGTCAAAATTTAATGTTAATTAGTCATTCAATGCACACAACCGCTGCATTATTGATAAATACATACAAAATCACCGGGTCTCTTACATCAATTTCAGGAAAAGTGCGACCCTAACATCGACGACTGAATCGACTCTTGCCTCGATGACAGGAATTCAATTTCCTTTACAATACCTCCATTCCAGTTCAATTGCCTTTAATTTTCAATTGAAAATAATTTAGAAAAACTATACAACTATTTTATTGTGTCGTTTGAAATTTAAAAAAAGAACAACTCTTATTAAATATCATGACTATTATTATGTTTCTTACTGTTATAATTAAACAAGTAAGATATACGAATTATCATGTATCGTTTGTTTTCTGATTTGTTTCCTGAACAATAGTTTTAAATGAATGATGAGAGCCAGACATTAAATGTATTACTTGAAATGAAAAAAAAAAAAATCTTGAACATTCTTAATTACGTTAATTGGATTCGAAAAAAAAATGTTTGAGGCGATATTTTACAAAATGACTTGTATCCAATTGGACGGTGAATTCGTAGCAGTTTTTACGAAGCTAATTAATCTCTTCTCGTCAATTAAAGAACGATATTCCTGAACGGAATGCGTTGATCACTCGGCTGCATTAAACATCGATTTCCGAACGCACACCCTTTCCCTTATGCTCTATCACGGAGGCAGTCAACCATGAAACTCGATTCACATCGGTGTAATGTACGAAATCGATTTGTAAGTCCAGTTCGGCTAGTCCTATTTCTTTTTTTTTCTTTTTTTTTTTTTTTTTTTGCTCTTACCGAGACAATTTCGGATTCCACTTGTGTTTTATTGGCAAACGCAGACAAAAAGCTAACTTAAAATAACAAGAAAAGTAGTAAAATCAACAAAACCTGGATAAACATTATGCTGACGAAAGATGTGACTTTGAAACCGAGTTCTCACTGATTTACCGGGTCCGAGAATCAAATACCTCCTTCCTGTCTTGTGATCGAGCATTTTTTTTATTCTGTTTGAAGGAAGTTAAATGTTTAAAAAATTGGATGAACGGTTATATAATATTTGGGGAAATATTTTTTCCATCGCAACTGCAAATACAGTAGTCTAAAAAAAATAAAGTTTCCGCAAAACGTAACTACACAATATTCTGAAGGGGAAGCAATTTAATATCGATACAGGTTCATTGTATCATTGAAACCCCCCATTGTGATTTCGAAATAATTTAACTCAACTCCTTGGAGAAATAGTTCAGTGAATCTCTCATGGTTTATAAACGTTAATAAAATACCAATCTGTTTTATGTGTGCACGACAGACGTATTAGCGTTCACTTTAAAAGTACACGTACATAACAGTGAAGAAACGTTTATAAATGTTAATAGCATCATCTTTCACTTCGGCATTTCATATAAACTTTTATTGAAAGCACATAAAATTTGTGTTAACCAAGTCAAGTTCAATTTTAAATGATATCGTAGACTTTTCGAAAAACTACAAAGAATATACACTTTTAAATAATTGTCCTTTTTTTTGTGTACAGTCACTTGAATCAATATATCGTTTAGTTAAGTAACAAAATGGTCTATGTTAATATTACGGCGGCGACGCTGTGAAATTTACATCGCATGACTCTAATTGTTCGAATGGTACACACACACACACAAAAGAGGAACAAGCAAACGCCATTAATATTTTCGGTAGAGACGGTGAGGCTGTGAGAATTGGATATTAATATGGATAATGCGGCCGGTCCGCGGAAAGTGGTTGGCATAGCGAGGTGTGTACACTTGTAGGGCATAACCTGGCAGTTAAGGCCGGGCCAATTTAACAGAATACCATGATTAAATTAAGATTGACTTAATGGCTTTGTGGTTAGCACGCTCTGTTTATATTAAGGGGTGCTGTATCACAGTGAATAAAATGTAACCTATCGACCCATCCTCTATATCGACATACAGCACCACAGCATCGTCGGAGCTATCATTGTTTGAAGCACTCGCGTGTATATGGCGGTTGCCACGTTTTCACAAAGATTTACTTTCAGTTGTTCGTTAGCTATTGTGCGGTCCCAAAAATTTGTTTACGATTATATAGTTGATTTCCTTCGTTAGAAATTGTTTGCTTAGCAAGATAGTAAACAGTTGTTGCTGTTCGTTGAACAAACAAAAAGTTAAATTGCCAAAAAAATCTTATCGTACGATTAAAGACAATTGTCAACTTCTTTTAACACTTTAAGGAACAAATAGATGATCCTTGATTCTTTTCCAACGACAGTATATTTTGTTTTTTAATCTTTTATCTTTTCTAACATTGCAACAAGAATAGGGAAAGAATTTAATGATCGTAGAAAGTTTTAAACTAACATTCGTAAGTCTTCATAATAGATGTTGTAATATTTTCACTGTAGAACAAAAATAGGACAATAGTATATTCTTAGCAGGAAGCAGTATTATATGTTTTTCAAGTTTGAATGTATCCGATATTTTTTTGAAGTTTCTTACTTTTAAGTAGCTTCTTGAGTTTTCTTTAAAATATGTTAGGGGATGCAAGAGAAAGTTTAAAACGATTTAAACACTTAACACCTTTTTTGCGCAACTTATTGATGTAGGCGTGTTAAATACAAGATAATTTATTAAAGGATAATTAATTCGTTTGGAACGAGTTATAAATTGATTCGAGAAATTTTAGATCAAAATAATTCGTCTGAGTTGAAAAATTCGTTTGAAAACTTTATTAATTATTTACGCGTAACAATCAACTATCATTCAGAGATTCAATACATTTTTCATATTAAATTTGTGCAAAAATGCCCGTTATGCACTCAAAGAAAATTTTAGTTTCCTTGTTGTGACTCCCTATGAATTTAATTAAAAAAAAAAAAACACTTTTCCGTCATACGTCCTTTCATTTCATAAAAGTTTTTCACTGCGCCAGGTTAACTGATTCAACATAAACTCTCCCCACACGTGATACGTAAACTTTCACTCCACTCGGCAAGACAAAAACTTTGCTTTTATTCGTAAAGAATAAAATGAGCAAAGGATAAAAAAGGCGAGGTGAACAAAAATTTAAGGAACTTTTGTATGAAAATTGTGTCGTTAAACCATAACATTTGAAGTCTGTACTCCCTCAGACACTACCGAAAATTCGATTAGAACTGCAGAATGTAATCGCTTCATTTTTTTTCATATTTAAGAAAAGTAGCACGAAAGAGTACGAGCAAAACGATTCAATTAAAATGTAAATGAATAACTCTTCGGTTGAATTCTAAAACGGACTTTTTTATTTGCATAAAAAAAAAAGTAATATTCTTGATTTTCTAACGTCTAAGTAAGGTTGAAAGATTAAGAAGGTCCGTCGGCGAGCCAAGAATTTCAAGCTCCCGCTGCAAAGAACTTTAATGATAAGTACATAATGGAAGGAAAGCGATTTTTGCGTCAACACAATAATCACACAAATTAACATTTCCTTGTGAAATTACTTTTCATACTAAAAAAATTATTTTTCTTTTTTTTAATTTCAAAAGAAACATAAAACGCTCTGTGCATTTTATTTAGTCTGACTTACAAGTTGTCTTAATTCGCGACAACGTCCCTTTCTTTAGCCAAACAACATTGTTTGTAATGTAAATTTCAATCAAAATTGAATTATGTTGTAATCAAAATTTAACATGGTATTTGAAATATTCGTGCTATATTCGATGTTTAGTAATACTGTTTAACATCATATGAACATTCGTTTGTGATAATAGTAACATCGACAGGAATACATACAAAGACTTTACAATAATACTTAACAACTATTTGATGTATGAGAACATAATAGCATCAAACGTAACTGTGTAATGTGTAATGCAAGCTACGCGTCTTATGACGTGTTAAAGTGAACAAACCAATCCATCTGGGAGATGAGTATGTGGCTTTGGAACTCGCGTTCCATTGAACTCCAACCGACACTAGTAGGTTCACATTCCAATGGAACACAAATACCAGTATTATCCACTGAACGCAAAGTCAGACAGGTTCATTCAAACAAGGACAATATTATATATCAAGTCTTATAAAATTATATTCATTGCTTACGAAAAAACAACGATTTATCATCGAGAAACGTAATTTGCTTTAACATAATTTTATTTATATTACATAATTTATATTACATACATGTTGAAAATATAATCGCTCATGAATTATCGATAAAGAGATGTGGTTTTAATATTGTCAAGTATCACCAAATCGAAATGGTATGGCTCTCGAGCAAGAATTTTAGTGGGATTATGATATGATTATGGTCAGTAGCATGACCACCTTTTAGATTTCTGACCGCCTTTTAGATTATCACAGTAACAGTTTAAAATTAATTACACTCTAAAATAAATAGCTGTGAAAAATATATAAAGTTAATATATAAAATATATATATAAAGTTATGAAATTTAAATTATTTTGTTCGTTTTTTAAAAATATTGTTTGGTAACTGTAGTTTGCTATGTTTAAATTTGTGTATAAAAAATTATTATGTTTTTGGAGCAATTTATGTCGGTAACAATCGACGAGTGTCTCGACTAATTCTACTTGAGAGTTGGATGTTTGGCGATGAGATGTACAATTTATCGAACATGTAGGTAGCCATGTCGTATAACACCGAATTCAGCGATGCTGCAGAGAAATTTTCGGATCGTGTGAATAGCAAATGCGTGTTAATAATAGTTATCAGAATAAATTTTGTATATGTTATATAATATTTCAAATGAAATAAGACTTGAAACTAAAGTTGATGGCTGAATATTAACTTATATGCATAGTTAAATAAAATTATACATTCTTGTCTGAAGTTTCTTGAAGGTAAAGTTCATCTCGAATGATGTACTTTAACCTATTGAAATATTAGTTACACGAAACATTAAAGTACGGTAAAATGCTTCTTCTATATTCGATGATTACACATCAATCCTAGTGAACAAATTCAATATTAGTCTGAATTATTAAAAAAAATATGGATATTTACTTATATAATTGATTTTTTTAAAGAAAATATCTTTACGCAATGATTTAATTGTGCATCATTATGTAAGATTCTCTGAAACATAAAATCAGTAGTTTAGTCAATGCTTTAGTCAGACAATCACCGAGAGAAATCCAATCGGTTGAAGCAACTAATATAATTCATTGACAATTTATAGTTTGATTGATTTATAAAAAATTATTATTTATTACAATTAAAATCATTCATATTAATTTCATGATGCACTGAAAAAAATATAGTTTGAAAATGATTATAATTGCCATTAAACGATATCTTTGCTAATAAATTGATGAAATAAATTTCTATCAAATTATATCAAATCACTATCAATACAGAATTGTATTTACGGTTAGATATCTTGAATTCTTCTTGTTTCACAGTTGACCATATATCTCAATTTATCCATCGTAGTGACTCTCGAGTAGTATCATTTCCCCCCTACAAAATTCCTTACTACAGTCAAACAGGACTAACAATACCGGCAAGATAAAACTTCAAATTTTTTTTTAAATTTATCACAAACTGATGTTGTGTTAAATTTTATTTGAAATGTCAATGTAAACTTCTTATTATACATTATACATAATAAATTAACAAACAAATGAATTGATAGAGATTATATAAATATTTATAAAAT
>JABFQA010000882.1:0-16286 GCA_022817065.1 Probaryconus sp. ZL-2020 | reverse complement strand
TTCTGAAAATAATTATAATTATTTTCATTTCTAAATTCAAATAAAGACAATGCGAAAAATCGATACATCTCAAAAGCTGTTATGATGCGATTAACTTTGATTCGAGGTGTAAGCATATCAATTTTTGTCTGTAGGAATTCATATATCCATTATTATGTTTATTTAAAAAAAATTTGTTTGTTCTTAGGGTTAATATTGTTTTCATTTCATTTCACAGATTTAAAAGGAGAAGCTTATAAATTTATATTGGATAAATTCCAAAAAGGACTTTACAATCCGAATAATGATAGTGAAATTACAGATTTACAGATGTCTGTCGATGATGTTGATTAGTAAGTATTTATCAAAATTTTATTGGTGTAAACGTAAAATAGAGGATTTTATGCAAGCCTTCATAGTTACCAATATTAGTAATTCTGTAATTTATAACAATAGTAATATGTTATATAGTTCACTCGTGATTTGTAATTCATTCAGAATATATAAAAGACATTAACTATTTTTAATAATATCTCAAATTCTATTTTGTTAATTTTTTTTGTAATAACTATTTATAATCAATAGATAAAAATAAGTAAATATTTGTATAAAAAATAGAAATACATTTATAACTTAGCAAATAGTTATTTAATAATGAAATTTATGTTTATCATAATGTGCTTTTTATATTTCCAGTACTAACGTAGATATTCCAACAAGTCAAATTGAAGATGGTCTTCAAATAACAACAGAACCAAGTACGGCTACAACTGAAAATGTCACAAATAGTAGTAATCTTCAAAGTTCTGCATTAGGACAAATTTTAGAATATTCTAATTCTTCTTCAGCAAACTCTAATAAGTCTACGTAAGTACTAAGTATATTATTTTTAAATTATATTAAAAATTATTTCAAATCGTAAATTGTCTTCTTTCTGTTTAGTGTTACATCCAAAAAAGCAAGTATTGCTTGGAAATACTTTGATAAGATCTCATCGACCACAGCAAAATGTAAACATTGTAAGCAAACATACCAAACTTCTGGCAATACAACAAATTTAATTCAGCATGTAGCAACGAAACATCCGATATTACTTCCAAAAGATTATTTTATTCAGAAGAGAAAGCTTCAGAATAATACAAAAACACATTCTGCGGAAGAGACCTATTCTGATGAAGAGACCATTGTAAAAAAAAGAAAAACACAGGTATTTAATTTAAATTTATTTCATTGTTTTATTGATATTTTAAATTATTATTAAATTTACAATAATTTTGTTAGAATAGTATTTACAATATTATTTGTTAATTAATATAATTGTAATTGTTATTACAATTACAATTTTAACTTAAAATATAAATAGTATAATTACATATTTGATTATTTGTAAGTTTAACAATTTTTCACTTCAGTATTATTTTTTCAGGAATTGCAACAAATCGATGACAACTTTCAACTCATTAAATCATTCAAAGGTATGATATTAATTTAATATTGATAATGATAACTAATAGTTTGCACTTGGTTCATTTTAATTATATTATTGAATTGCTGATAATCATAATTATATTATTGCTAAAAATTGTAGGTGGCAAAAACGCGGAAGAAATTACAAAGAATTTATTGTACATGATAGCAGTCGACCAGTTACCACTCTCCTTTGTCGATGGAGAAGCCCTAGTAGGAATTTAATGAGGCTAAAATCGGGCACTGATGAGGAACCCATACACCCATATCAGGTAACGATCAGGAAACCACATCAGGTACTGTATGTGTGTGTAACGCTAAAAAAACATGTGGGCCTTATTTGGGTTCAGATTTGGCCCTGCGCAGGACCATACTGAAAACCATATTGAAATTTCTAATTTCGAATCCATACCAGTGCCCGATTTGGAAACCTTGTTCCAGCCTATTCAGTAATTCATATCGGTGCCCCATCAAATCCCTAATAGGAATTTAATAGGCCTAAAATTGGGCACTGATGAGTAACCCATACACCCATATCAGGTAACGATCAGGAAACCATATCAGGTACTTTATGTGTCTGTAACGCTAAAAAAACACGTGGACTTTATTTAGGTTCAGATTTGGCCCTGCGCAGGACCAGACTGAAAACCATATTGAAATTTCTAATTTCGAATCCATACCAGTGCCCGATTTGGAAACCTTGTTCCAGCCTATTTAGTTACCCCAATAGAACATCACGTATATTATATGTATATTATACGTATAATAGATGTGCATACATATAATATACGTTTAATATACATATAATATACGTTATGTTGTATCAGGGAATTTATATCGTTGCCCCATCAGATATAACTTTCAAAATCCACAGAATACAATAAGATCCTGCTCGGGTACATATTTGAAACCATAACAAAACCAGATCATGAATTATCCCCGAAAAAGACCTCTGCTTAGTACACGTTATCAATGTAGGATTAATTAAATAAGCAAAAATATAAAAATATGTTAGAAAACATTTATTACAATATTTAACATTTAAGTAAATTAGTTTAAGGTGATTTGTCACTCGGATCATCTATCTCTCTAACTCTTTTAGTGTATTTTTATTTTGTTTTTAAATTGTTAATAAATTGAAATTCAAAAAAAGGGCGACTTGGTGCTCTTCATTATATATGGAAGATTATTCTAAAAAAAAAAAAAAAAATTAAATTTATGTAACATATTTTAGAAGTTGTGTTTGACAAAGTATCATAACACATTTCGTCAAACACAACTTATAGAATATGTGACATAAAATTAATTTATTATTTTTTTAGAATAATCTTCCATATATAATGAAGAACACCACGTCGCCCTTTTTTTGAATTTCATTTTATTAACAATTAAAAACCAAAAGACACTAAAAGAATGAGAGAGATAGATGAACCGAGTGACATATCGTCTTAAGATGATAATCAACAGAAAGTACGAAAAACAAACATAAACTGATAAAAATCTTAAAATGATTTTAATTTGGGCTTCAAACATTTTTAAGCCAATAGAAAAAGATTAAGAGAAGTTAAACTGCTAATTGACATGAATTGAAAATGATTAATTAGTGATTGACAACAATGATAGTTCAAACCTATTTTATAAGTAATAATATAAATGATTTTATAATTTATAAATTTTTATCAGTAATAACAGCAACGAAGTTTATTATTAGTTGTCTTCAAGATCTTTGGGTTTTGATTTCCTAACCAATCTGCCACCATCCCAATCTTTAACATAACTCAAGGCTCTTCCAAGACTCTGTCCAAATTTATGTTTATCCAAGGAGGATTGGTCTTGAGGATTGGTCTTCAGTTTATTTACCGCTGCATCTATAATATAAAATATATTCATTAATATATCATTCATTAATAATCATTTTATAGTATTACTAATAATGACAATGATAATAATAATAATAATAATAATAATAATAATAAATTTTTAAAATTTATTTTAAAAAATTCTATCCATTAAAAAAAAAAACAAAAAAATTATAAAAAAAGAATAATGCTAATATGTTAATAAAATTCCAATAAAAGACCGAGCAGACTCCGAAGACACTGATGAAACCTAAAAGATTCTTGGTGTTCTGTCTTCGGTGTCTTCGATCTCTATCGTCTCTTCGGTATCGTCGGTGTCTTCAATGTATTCCTGACTATTGACTTTCAATCACACTGTATAGATACATATTTTTCATTACAAAACTAAATAAAAGTCACTTACCAAATAAACAGTTAAAGAATTCTGTATCCTTGAGTAGAATTTTGTTTTTAACTTCTTTAATAGCTACAACAGTCAAAGCCATTTTTTTTGTAAATAGTACTTTAAGTAAAGTGGATAATCCTGCTGATAAATTTTTATGTGGTATCGACCAGATCAAGAGTTGAATCTGCAATTTAAAGGTAATAAATTAGTAAAATTTTATGGATAATAAGATATTTATTTTAAAAATTATAACTTACGAAATCTCGGCGAAAATCTTTGTTTGTTTTCAATGTAGATTCGATATTGAGAAAATCAGATTCAGTATCAATTGGAATCGTAACAGAGTATTTATCCATCAACTGAGTAGAATTAAGGGTTTTATTATCTGAAGTAGAATGAAGCGCTTTTAAATCATTAATAGCTCCAATACATTCTAACAGTAAATCCTCGAAATTTTTTATTTTGGTCTCAACGAGTTTTTTTATACCCTTCATGTCATCTGTATTAAAATTGTATATTAATATTTTTGTTAAGCATGGAAGTATCACTATTCTTAGATTTGGTATCTGTTTATCTCTGTAAGAAAAATCCCTCATAGCATCTTAATGTCTATTAAATGAAAATGAACTTTGATCCCACATTGAAAGAACAGTGGAGTACTGGTAGCGTCGCCACCAGTACACCACTATTCTATCAGTGCACAAAGAGTGAGAAAGAGGGAGAGGGACAGACAAATGCCAAATCTGAGTACACTGTAAGTATCTTATGAACATGACTATATATACCTGAAAGATTTTGCAACTGACTTTCTAATGATTCATACATTTTTTTGTTTAATCTCAAGCCATGCCCAGTATCTTCTTTAGTATTTATACTGGAAAGTCTATCTAACGATTTATAAATTTTGTTGTTTGATTTCGAATCATGTCCAATATATTTTTTAGTATTTATACTGGAAAGTCTACTGGATGGCTCTGTCAAATTTTCCTGTCTTTTTAACGCATCATGTAAGTTATTTGCTGCTTTTGAACAATGGGCTGTTCCATCATATGCTTTTGCTTTAGATTTCAAACCTAGAATAAAATAATTACAAATTAATTCAAATGTATATCATTTTTATAAATCGGTCCAGAAGTTTCGAACGTTTATTTGCAATAATTTTAATAATTCAGATTAATGAAAAATAAATAAATTATCTTTAAAACCTTTTTTATTCATGGAATAAGGGACTTCAGAGCAAGAACTATCTTCAGAATCATCACTGTGTATTTCTCCTGTTAAATCAAAGTATTATTATTATTTTAAAAATTGTAAAACTTTATTATCTGCATTTTTATATTATTTTTATCTGGTTATTAAAATTTCTATCCATTATTCTTTAGCAATAATTTGATCATGATTAACTTTTAAAAAGACAAAACATTGGTCTCAGCTGACAACAATGACCTTATTTATTTCCTGTTAATAAAACGAATAAAATTAGTAAAATTAAATATAGAATTACCTCGTTTTTGTATGCGAGCAAAATCTTTGCTACTAGATATTTTAGATTTTTCCTTCCTCGATTTATCTGGTGATACTGCAAATGATATTATAAAAATAATTTAATAATAGAATTAATAGTAGATTGCTTTACGTAATAATAGTACGGAAAGTTAATGAATGCAGTACGAGTGTGGGTTAGTAGCACGAGCGACGTGAGTTATCAGCATACTATTTTTCGCAACGAGTGCCCAAGAAAGAAAACTTTTTACTTGTAAAAAACTGGCAGAGTGGCTGACCAGTTTGTAACGCTATTCCCTACCAAAAACTAGACACTTCTTAAGGTGATTCGTCACTCGAATCATCTATCTCTCTCACTCTTTTAGTGTCTTTTGTTTTTAAATTGTTAATAAATTGAAATTCAAAAAAAGGGCGACGTGGTGCTCTTCATTATATATGGGAGAATATTAAAAAAAAAAGAAATTAATTTTACGTAACATATTCTGTAAGTTGTGTTTGACGAAATGCATTATGATACTTCGTCAAATTTCTTTTTTTTTAGAATATTTTCCCACATATAATGAAGAGCACCACGTCGCCCTTTTTTTGAATTTCATTTTGTTAACAATTTAAAAACAAAAGACACTAAAAGTGCGAGAGAGATAGATGAACCGAGTAACATATCGTCCTAATGCCTAAATAGTTACTTACCAGTGTCTAGGTTTTGGTAGGGACCAGCGTTACAAGTACAAACTTTTATTACTTGGGTGCTAGAAATAAGGCCCTTCGCTGGCTTGTATTGCAAAAAATAATATTGTATAAAATATTATAAGTCGAAGGTAAATATTTTTTTATAATATATTAAAATATTACCATTCAGTGAACTATCAGAATCCAGTGGTATAGTATTTTCTTTGGATGTTAATGCCCCAAATGAAGGAATTGTAAGTAATTTATTAATTTCGTCTTCATTTCCTTTGATACATCGTGCTTTAATTTTCTTTATCACTGTAGCAAGTCTTTCATTGCTTCCTATATCGGAGTCCGATGTGATAGCGTTTTTGTCCTTATATAATATTTTTAATCGAGATACTGCTTTTTGGAAAGTTTCTAAAAATTTAAAATAATATTAAATACATATTATAAAATTTTAACAATATAAGGATGCATTAAAAAATTGTTTAAAAATAATATGAATAAATGTATACCTTTTATGCATTATAAGTACATATAATACACATTTTAATAAAAATATTTTTACATTTTAAAAATGGTTATTACTCAATTTAAAGAAATAACTACAAATAAAAACGTGAATTTAAGATTTTAAGAATTTTTTTAGATTTAAGAATTGCGTATTATATATTAGAACAAAAATAGAAGAAAAATATAATCACTTACCGCTTGCTCCTCGAATTTCAACCTCATACAAAGGCCATGATTCTGGTGGATTCAAACGATGTTGAACAAAGTCTTTTAATAATTGTAAATCGTCTTCAGAATATTTTCCATCTTTCTCTGGCTCCATAAACGGAGTTACAAATGTTTTGTTATCATCTTTAAGTTTTAACCAAGAAGTGGGAATTACGTCGACAACAAGTTTGCCTTTTAATTTTTCTTTTAAAAATACCACTAAAGTATACAAATATTCCTTTGCTTCACACATTGTCTAAAAATAATAAAACATGATAAGTTCATACAAGAAAAGTAATAATTACTTGCTTTGAGATTATATTACTTTATAAATATTATATGTATCCGAGGTTCTCATCGATTAATTCATCGAATAATTGAAAAAAATCTGTAACATTGATTTTCACTAAAAAAATTGCAAAAACTATCTTCACTAAAGAATTTGCAAAAACGAACTTCACTAAAATATTTGTAAAAACTAACATTCAGAAAAAAATGGCAAAACTAACTTCACTAAAGATTTTGCGAAAACTAACTTCGATGAAATTAATCGATGAGAATTTCAGACACATAATATTATTTAACCCTGCGTTGCTCGCATCGTTTTTAGTATCTTTGTTTACCAACAAAAAGGTCAATCGAACTTCTTTTTCTACTGAGCCATTCGCTCAGGATGCGAGCAACGCAGGGTTAATTTTACATAATAATTATATAAAATAAATTAATTAGTATTTACTGTTTTAAAATGAAGGGTTTAAGAAAATATCTTAACAATTTCTATTAGATATGTATAAATTTTGTTTAAATAAATAAAAATAATAAATAATTACTTTTTATATAATAATAATAATAATAAAATTTTCTTTGAATAGCAATGACGATTTCAAGATCAAGTTATAATAAATAAAATGTTAAAAAATAACCTGAAATATAGAATTTAGTATGGTTATTTAGAATTAAGTTGTTCGTTAGATAGATTGAATATTTAATTATTTGCAAATAATTTTGGTCGAAGCAAACTTGTAAACATGTATGTCCTGTCGCTGTTTATTTTTTAATCTGACCTTCACTTAATGAAATTCCACTTAGAAGTTATAACACAACACTGTATAAAAATCAAAAGATATTTAATCTGAATTAAAATGAGAATGGGGTTATGGCTTATTGTTTTTTTTCAATGTTTTTATACTATGATCAAACTCGCGTTACTGATCCAGATTCAAATCTCCACATGTGAGAATGTGGAAAGTCGGGCGAATATCACTCTTATTTCAAATCGCCACTTATGATAACAAATTGCCTATGAGAATGTATAGACTAACTTCACGCTTATACCATAAGGGAAACAGTCGAGAGTGTAATATGAATTACGCGCGAAATTTAAAATACATTTGAAAATTATATTTAACGTTGATATTCGAATTTGCAGTCTGTAATTCATAATTCAAAATAACTAAATAAATAATTTTATTTTTATATCCAAATTTTAAACATAAAAATAGTAATTAATTTAAATAATGAAATTAAAATAGGGTTTGATTTGTAATTAAATTAATATCAATATATTATCGTATTATATTTTGATTATATTTCAATATGATTGGAAATTTATTATTCACATTCTCATTGAATTAAATTATGATTTTGTTTAAATATCAGAATTATTTAGCAATTAATATTATTATAAGAAAATGTTTGGCAAAGATGTTTCAATGTTCACCAAAATTTATAATTTTTTTACTTTTATTAGTATATAAAATTAATATAAATATAAATAATAATAATAATATAAATGAATAAAGTACCTTACATATATTTTTTTTTTAAAGTTGAAAGACTGTAATTCAATTAATGGAGATAAGGTGCTGCAACTATCATGTCATCATTTCCAATTGGTAATTGCATTGTTATCATTTTATTTTTAACAGAAGACAACTGAAATATTTGTGTCTTTGTTAATATATGTGTTTTTAATATCCAAATATCTAAGTAACTTGAATTAATTGGAAATGTATAAGCTGGTTTTATTTTTTTCCATTTTTTTCCTATAAGGGTAATATTATTAGGTGATATTCTTCCTTGTAAAATCATTTGCTCTATTATAAAGCACTGTCCATTATTAAGTAAAACAACATTGTTTGGTTTCTTAGTAGTTAAAATATATTGCTGATAATTAATTTTCAAAAGATGATTTGGATTATTTTTTAATCTTTTAACAATTACTAGATCACATAGAAGTTTAGGTTTCTGGTCAATTACAGAGTATTGCTCGTGCAATCTTCTGCACAGTTGTGGTAGTGGTTTATTTCCAGATCTCAACGAACGTTTTATTTCACTTAACAAATTTTCAAATGGAAATGCCGTCAATTTATTCAAAGAGCATCGCTTGTTTCTTACATCATCTGCTAAATGACGTAAGTTGTGAATATTCATTACAAGTGAAGTTGTGCCATAAAGTTCCTTTGCCAATGAGACAAATCTGTTTAAAAGATCTTCTGCAATATCACAGTACTTCAAAGCTAAATCTGAACTGCATAAAATTCTGCAAGCTATATGAAGTAACAGAAAGTGTTTATATATACGTTTTGGCAGTAATCCTTTTAAAACAAAAGGACCACAATATAACAGAAAGAATCGAAATTCAGTTGCCTTCCAGTAAATTAATGCAACAATAGATCTAGTTTTTCTAAGAAATTCTGTTGGAATTTGATTTTTTAACATTTCCATTCTAGAAGATAGAATATTTTTACTCCTGGCTCCCAATCTTATACTTAAATTTCCGCGAACCCAAAATTCCAGTAACTTTTTCATCACTCCAAGGCAGCATAGGTGCATGAAGTCAAGTACAAAATCGTTAACCATATTTATTTTTGGTTGAATTTGAAGCAATGGACTAGTTCCTACATGATGGCCAATTTGATCCTTTTGACGAAACATTTCATCTGTTCTTTTTTTTGGATCATTTTCATCAAATATGGTTACTTTGTCAACTTTTCTTCCTTTAACATAACATCGTTCACAGGAAAAAAATCCTGTATGTCCTTTTGTACACTTGAGAAAAGCCCTTGCTGGAGTATCACAAATGAAACTATGCACATAAAAAGAATAATGATTATCATTTATAATAATGCCATTTTTTTGCAGATCAGTGATCTCTGTTATAAAATCTTTTAAAAATGTTCCTATTTTGCTACATTTTCCACTTCCAATATAAACAGCAACTGGGAAGGGTTTGTAAATATCTGATTCTACAAAAATTTTACATAAAATAGGCCAAGCAGTAACGTTACTTGAACGAAAAAGGGGCAGTCCATCGACATTTATTTGCACACATATTTCATTAGAATTATGTAATTCGGCATTAAAACACCTATTTAATCCTTCAGAAACTGAAAGATATACATATTCTGAAATATTATTATCATTTTCTACAATTTTTTCTATCGTGTAATTTATTTTTTTTGTCTGTAAAAAAGTCCTTGCAGTTTTAGGGATATCTGGCAATACGTTACGTTTTAAAATGCATAATAATTTATCCAAATGCTGTTGTTTTATGCTACATTCTATTGCCCAAACTCGAAGGGCAGCAATATCTTCTTCAATAGTTGTACAATCTATATCATTTTCACAGTCATTTTCATTTTCATCTTCATCTTCTGTATCTGAAAACATTTCTTCAGCACTAAAACATTCTTCCTCACTTTCTACTTCTTCACCCACATCCAATTGTTCTCTATGTTTTTCATCGTCATCTTCTTCAACACTTTCAATTTCTCTTTCATCGTTTTTTTCTTCTACTGCATCTTGCATTGTGTCTTCTTCAAAAGCAACATTTACTTCATTGTCAGTTTTGTCATTTTTTGTGGATGGTATTATTATGTGTTCGTTGAATTGGGTGTCTTCTTCAGTCTCATTGTCATCTGTTTCCAAGTCATAATCGAATATTTCATTCGATGAGACAAGTTTCTCTGATATAGAATAAAAATATGGAAAATAAATCTAATTTTAATTAGTGTACATTAATTAGTGCAAATTAGCAGAGTTTGATCCAGAAAAATGGAGCAAAAAATTGGAATTTAATTTATTTAAACATTAGGCAAATTAAATGCAACGGTAAAAAATGTACAACATTTGGAAGAATTAAAATTAAACTATTTATCAAAATAATTCATACATGAATACAAAAACTACATACGTAGTCTTATTAAATTTGTGTTTTTATATACCATACCTGTTATTTCAACAGAATCATTTATGTCGTTCTCACTGATTTTAACTTTCTTTCTTTTCATCTCTGCTCTGTATTTCGCAACACGTTTTCGTGCAAAATAATTGCGTCTATACATTATCTATATAAATAAAATTATTTTATAAAAATCATAAAATTATTATTATTACTAATATTACATGAAGTAGATTTTGATTTAGCCTCAATTAAAAACTATTATGAAATAAAATAATGTAAATATGTAAAGTAATATAAATGTTTACCTGTGCAATCAATCACTTTATTATATAAAATTCCTAATACTTCCTTGATAATTCCTAAACTTAACAATAGCGTATTGAATTAATTATAATAATCTAATTACACTGATTAATAATAAATGTTTCAAATATAAATAAGTCTAAAATATTATGAACTCATACATTATTTTTACCATAAATTCTATGCTTACTGGATTCGTATGTCACGTGATGATAACACTGTAGGTTAGGTTTATCGTGAAAGGTACTCCAGATAGGTCTCCAGTTAACCGCGAAAATTCAACATTTCACTTTTAGATTATTTTAAATTAATATATTTTATAATGAAATGAAATTTTTATTATTCAGTTTTTATAAATTATGTATTTCTAAAAACGTATAAATTATTAAGAACTATTTCTTATATATTTAAAAATAAATTGTGTAAAGATATTTTTTTTCTTTAAAATGTTTATAAGGATCTAATTCCACGAGGTCTAATGTTAAAAAAAGCAATTAACAAAATGGGTCATCCCTACAGGGTACTGATTTGGTATTCCACTTTAATGGAAAATCTGAATGGGTCCTAAACAACGCCAAGCGTTACACACACTATCAGTGCCATATCAGATAAACAAATAAGGTCCTGATTAGAATGCCATTTTATGGATAGCCTTATATAGGCCCAGATGGGGCCCATATCAGGCAACTAATAATTAGGTTTTCCATATCATTTCCATATTGGGCCCCGATCTCCAATGAGGCATGCCCAATTTCATTCCTACTAGGGGGGTCTTTCGACTGTTCAAAAGTAAGCAAAGATTTTAGCGGAAAGAGGTGTTAAACAACTTGGAAAAATTACATCTGCAGAACGCGGGGCTCTTATTACTTTGTGCTGCACTATTAATGCCATAGGAAACACTGTTCCTCCTTTCTTCGTGTTACCACGAGTAAATTTTAAAGATATAATGCTATATAAGTCACCTCCAGGTTCAAAAGGGGCAGCAAATCCATCAGGTATTTCTTTTTATAATTTCAGCAATAAACAAAAGATCAATTACTTATTTTGAAATTTCATAGAATTAGTTAAACAAACAATTACAAAAATAATAAAAAGTCCCCGTTTTTATAAATTTATTACTGAAGAAATAATTTTTTTAATAAATATTAATCACGTTAAATAATAATGCATTTGATAATGAATAATAATGAAATAATTATAAAAATATTAAATATATGTTTATTAAAATATACATTTCAGGATGGATGACTACTGATATTTTTGTGCATTACTTACATTTTATAGACAATGTAAGGCTCTCAACAACTACACCAGTTTTATTAATTTTGGACAACCACGAGACACACATGTCTCTTGATGCAATTGATCTTGCCCGAGAACATTGTATTCACATCCTTACATTGCCACCTCACTGCAGTCACAGACTGCAGCCTTTAGATATATCTGTTTTTGGGCCTTTTAAACGATACTACAATAAAGCTGCTGACAAGTGACTTTTAAATCATCCTGGCAAAACTATATTCATTTATGATATTCCTGACTTAGTATCAGAAGCATTTAATTTGGCATTCACAAAGTCAAACATTATTCATGGATTTCAAAAATCAGGTATCCAACCTTTTAATGATTCAATTTTCACCGAAGACGATTTTTTGGGCAGCTTTGTAACTGATAGAAATATATCAGAATCAATATCATTAGTCAGCTAAATGCAGAAGATAAAACTGCCGAAAATGTTCAAAATGAAAAAAATGGAAAAAATGCATTAAACTAACTTGTGACTCCAGAAGAAGTTATGCCTTATCCTAAAGCACCACCTAAAAAAGTAAGTGGACGTGGAAGAAAACCCGGGCGAACTCGAATTTTGACAGATTCACCTGAAAGAAATGAGATTGAAAAATAAAACAGAAACAAAGAAAGAGAAAGTTCCATCGAAGAAAGATAAAAAGCAAGCTGATAAAACTGAACAAATAAATGTAAAATTAGTGAACACTAAAGTAAATCAAAAAAACAAAAAAAATAATAATAATAATAATAAAACACTAAAAATGTGATTGACAAAAACTGTGTATATATTATTTCTAAATATATTTAAATTTGTTTAAAATAAATTATTTGAAATAAATGACTATAATCAAATTAAAAAAAAAAAAACATTTCATTCTCTGTTTTTATATTTCATTATAAGAATGTCGAAACGTACAACCCTGTTGTCGAAACGTCATGAGGTATGGGACGTTTCGACATTTTTGCATACGTTTCCATATTGTATATTTTTATATATTAATATAAATAGTTGACCCTTAATAAAATTTGCATAAATGCTTAACGTATATAACTATTAAAAAACGAAAAAAAAATGTGTTTGCAAATTTATTTACTGAAATAAAAAATAAAATGTTAAAAAATGACGTAACGTCCTCTATCTCCCCTATATTTTCGGTAATTTTTAAATAATAAAGTCGAGGTGCACGCTCAGATCCGCCATTTTTATCTAAGCCACGCCCCTATGTTAGATCCCAATACAGCTAGGAAAATAAAAATATATAATATTATTATGTTTATAATAAATTCATTTGGAATCTTTTACAGATGATGAATCGAAAACTTCAGCAAAAGACATTGATTCTCACGAAGAAGCAACTCTTCCTAAGGAATTTGTATCTAACACATCTTATTCGACAAAAATTCCAGTGAAATTACCACCTATGAAGAAGCAAAACAATGAACATAAAAAGGATTCATCCGCCGAAAGACAACAATCAAAAAATGAATCTGACAAATCAAATAGCTCTTCCTTAATGACCGATCGAGCTTCCAGAGACTACAAAAACCTGAACTTCCAAAACCCTCAATTCTACGAGAAACCAAAAATTCTGAAGGCTTCGGAGAATGAAATGGTTGAAGTATTGAAAAGGTCCGAATCCATGAGTCCGAGATACGAGAAAGATTGGGAACAATTGTCAGGGAAATTCAATTTAGAGGAAAAAATAATAGATATAAATAAACTGAGCGCCTGTTCTCTTAACAGGGTAGAGAATAATCGGAATACAGAGAAACAATTGCAACAGACAAGTCAACAAAAAGAATTGTCCTTAAGTGGCAATGGATCAATTTTCCTCAAGAAAAATAAAAGTAAAGATAACGTACCTTGCAATGATGGAGAGAAATTAGGCGAATTTAAAACAATGGTTTTAAGTGAAAATCCAAATAACTTCGGTAGTGATAAACCCAAATCAATCCTTCGTGACAAGATCTTCGAAGATGGTAAAGATAATTTTTGAAAGAAATTATTTTGTTGAAATTTAATTTTTCCTCTTTTTTGGTTCTTACTTTTACATGATATCATGCTTTTTTGTTGTTTTGTTAGAGTGAGCAGCAATTTTTGTTAGATTTAATTACAGCAAAAAAATTTGTAAATCATAATCCGGGAGTAGACGGACCTTTTCTGACAACTCTGTTTATCAACAAAAATCCCACCCGGATATCTTTGTTTATCGGTCGAAAAGGCGTTACTGCTCCTACTCCCGGGTTAAGGCACTATGTTATTAAATAAAAATTTTTAATTATTGCAAATGTTGACGCAAGTACCAACTACCGTATGGACAAAATATATACTTTGAAAAATTAAAAATAAGAGTTTTATGATTGAAAATTTCGGCACTCACTTAAAATCCGTTTAAATTACTATTATTCGAAACATGCATATTACGATTTATCACATCTTACCGTATAGTCTTATTGACCCTTCAGTTTCTCCTAAAGAATTTTTACTTATACATCTGTAGTTTCCAAAATCATTTGTATTTAAATTTTTTATTGTTAACATCATCGTAGATTTGTAACTGTTTTCTGTAATATTCGTATGATATTTCCCATTGGAAAGGACCATAGTGTTGTTAAACATCCAATAGTTGATTGCTCTTGGGTGTGACTCTGTCGAACAGTCAATAGTTACATTTGTACCAGCTGGTGCTCCTACTAACTGATTTTTTACCCAGATCATTGGCAAAACTATAAAAAGTAAAACAAATATTTTAACAAATTATAACTTACAACGATGATTTTTGTACAGTAACAATAAAAACGCAAATTTGCTAGTAGTAATTTTAGGACATTTCTGGGCTAATATCAGACGGAATTAAAAATTGTTGATCAAGTTTTTTCTATAATAATTCTTGTAATATAAAATTCCTAGATGATAGTAATTCTTACACAATGTATAACAAGAAGTAATTATAATACGTTCCTTTATGGAAATAGAAACTGGTAAATAGTGCATTATTCCATTTGGGAAATTATATCTGTGGCTTTCCGGAAAAACCAGGTAATCCATTTTTTATAAAAATTGAGTTTGCCGTAAATTTAAAAAGTTTTTCAACAAAATTGTCATATCTTCTGACTAAAATTACTAAAATAGTTTTTATTTTAAAATTATAAAGCAATTTAGTTTGTTCATATTCATATAACATAATGTTAAATGAAAACTTCAAACGTCTTTTTCTCAAAATAAGCAAAAGTGGAGTTACCTGGTCATTTCAAGAAGCCACAGATATAGATGCCTCTTACAAAAACCTGTCTTTTCAAATCATTTGTGAATATACGGCCATCTGTGTGTTTATTTAAGGGGACTGACAACCAAAATGGCTATTTTCTACAATTTTCAATAGATTTTTTTTAAATTTTGTTATTTGAAGCCTTTTATATGTATAAAAACAAATTGATAATCATTTTTAAGAAAAAACACTAAATTGTTTATTTATTTAACAATTAGTGTCTAAAATAGGGCCATTTTTGAACCGATTTTGGATGCGTAATTTTCATCGGATTTTAAAAAACTCACCGGCATTCGATAGAGAATTACGTTACGAAGGGATTGTATTAACCGATTTTTGATAACTATCTAAATAAAAAAGTTATAACGAATTTTGTTCGAAGAAGCCCAAAAATCGTCATTTTTTCGCTTTTTTTAGTGCATTATTTCAGTTATTTGTTTATAACATTGTGAAAAACAAATTTTTCCTAATTCTGTTAATACAATCCCTTCGTAATAAAATTCCTTACAAAATGCCGTTTATTTTTTTAAAATCCACTGAAAATTGCGTTTTTAAAATCGATTTAAAATTCAGAAATATGAAAAAATAAGATTCCGAGATATTTCAATTTAAAGATTTATTTGTATATTTTTTTATTTTTTAGCGAATATTTATAA